>VDFB02129566.1:0-28653 GCA_007258455.2 Sequoia sempervirens | reverse complement strand
ATTTTCCACTAATTTTTGACTTTTTTTAAACAAACTGATTCCGACCCAGTTCCTCATTTTTCCTAACGAACAAAACCCATGTCTTGAAATTTTCAAAACTGATTTTTGATTTTTATCTCGACACTTCCGGAGGCCATAACTTTTGACTCGGGTGTTCGTTTGAGCTAAAATTTGACGGGTAGTTGCGTTATGCGATAACGATTGGATTTCCAACTAGTCTCTTTGAAAGCCGTTGGAACCCGTTTTGACCCATTTTCGGGGCCTCAAAGTTTCATCTTGACCCTCAAAATCCCAATTTAGTGTTTTTTTCCAACATTTTGAAAAATTGTTTTCACTCATAACTCAAAATGCATATCTCGAATCTGGGATGTTAGTTGGCAATTCATCCTATCTCACCAATGGGTATTTCTTGGAAAAAATTTGGACTCCTAAAAGTCTATCCGTGAAGTTTCCTAAAATGGCAAAATTTGACAATTTTTGAAAATTGCCAAATTGGGAAAAATCTGATTGTCACAACCTTACGCCCCTTTAAACTTCGGAACTCGGTGTTGAATCAATCCAATCATATCCTTCCATCATTTTGGTCTTCAATCCAATCCTCATCCGAGCTTAACCAAACCCCTAATTTGAGCTTTCCAAATCTTAAGATCCTTCTCCCCATCTCACATATCAATCTTCTCCTCATCTGTTCAATCTCGCACAAATCACCTAATCAAATCCTTGGTCTTGTCCCCAGTCTTGTTACTAGCTTTGACCCATCATCATCCATTAGTATCATTCCATATCCCTTTGGTGTTGTTTTGGGATGTATCCTTCCCTCATCAACAACACTTTCATCATCATCATCCGGAGGTATTCTTCCCTAACCTTTGGTGTTGTTTTGGGATGTATCCTTCCCTCATCAACAACACTTTTATCATCATCTTTGGGAGGTATTCTTCCCTATCTTTTAGTGGTGTTTTGGGATGTATCCTTCCCTCATCAATACCACTCAGTGGAATGTATCATTCCTTATCCTCGTGTTGTTTTGGGATCCTTAATTCCCTCATTGACAACACTCCATCCATCATCAACCCATTTTGGCTTGTACCTTGACTGGGGCAATATCACCTTTTGTCCTCAAATCCATTTGTGCTTCATCCATCTCCTATCGCTTCTCCTTCTCTCTTACCCATCACCTTGCATCATCTTCCTCATCTCCCCTTGCATCACATCATCTATTTCAAGAGCCCACTCGTGTTCTCTTGAACCCGCATGTCCTCTCGAGGGGGCATCCTTCATCCCTACTCTTCATTTTCACCCCCATCGTCTTTCCTCCTAGTCATCCCTTTGATGACTGGGGCATCTTTTCCAATCTAACCATCTTCTTCTAGGTTCTATATTTTAATATTCTTTGAAATGATGCTACTTCATAGCACCATCTCAAAGAGGGGAAAAATGTAGACATCCAAATTGGACACTTAATTTATCCAAATTTATCACTTTTTCAAACATCCTCTTGTCCAAGTTAATTAAGTAATATTACTATTATTTAATTAATATCTTTAATTCTGCTAAATCCCTAAGGTATTTAATTAATAATTAAATACCTTACCCTCCTTAATCCTCTTTTCATCAAATAAATTAAATAAATATTACATTTATTTAATTCTTCACATGTCATTTTCATCTAATCCTAATCCATCTCCTAATCTCTTCATTAGGGATGTGCACATGCCTAATCCTTGATTAGGATGTGTGCATCCTCCAACTTTTGCAAGTTGGCTTCTAATCCTTATTTATCTTCTAATTATTGATTAATTTAAGCCTAATCATTCTCCAAGGAATTTTTAATTCCTTTTATTCTTCTAGATTCCCCTCTTTTATATGTGAATTTTTAATTCACATTTCATCCCAAGGCTTCTAGAACCTTGGACTTGTCACAATCTCCACATGTGACCAAGTCCCACCTTTTTGGAGCCCACCTTTTATCCTCTAGATCATCCTATTAATGTGAATTTTTAATTTGCATTTATATCCCCAACCACCTTTCCTTTTCCATGTAAATTTTTGAGGAATTCCAAAATTCCTCAAATGTCTCTTTCACTCCCACTTGGGGACAAGAAATCCCTTTTTGTGGAAATCTCCTCACTCCCCAAGGTGTATGTCCTTTTTCCACCTCATGTACCTTCTTGACACCTCATCTCCATCTCATATCCCCTTGGCCACTTCACCCTCCACATGTCAAGATGTGAGGGCTTGTGGGTTCTCAACCCACCATAGCCCTTCGTCTTGGCCTTGTTGGATCAATCTTGACCATTGAATTCTCTAGAGAATTCAAGATCCTCTATAAATACCCCCTCCTCAAGGGCATTTTTAGAACACTTTTGATTTGAGCAACTACATGCTGCCCATTTTCTTTCCCAAACACTTTGCATTCTCATAACTACATGCTGCTAATTTGAATCCTCAATCCTCTACCATCATCTAGCCATCTTTTTAATCATTTGCACCTCCAATCTTGCATTTAGACATTCAAGCAATCATCTAAGGAGCACACAACCAATCTAAGCAAGGGACAATCAAAGAGGTATCAACAACAAGGGAGGTAAAATTGCTTGTGTTTCATTTTGTTTACATTCCTTTTCGTTGTATCACTCTTTTGGCTAATCTTGAGGTGTCCTTGGTATTTTGTCATTTCCGTT
This sequence comes from Sequoia sempervirens, assembly GCA_007258455.2. Taxonomy (NCBI): domain Eukaryota; kingdom Viridiplantae; phylum Streptophyta; class Pinopsida; order Cupressales; family Cupressaceae; genus Sequoia; species Sequoia sempervirens. The sequence continues at coordinate 25,969 of VDFB02129566.1, read as the reverse complement.
TCTAAGTTATTTTGCACATTTAGAGCAGTAGAAATTCCAAGGTATACAATAACTATCACATTATCTAATATACACCCAAATATTATACCTTTACCTACATAACATTTCCACCCCCTTCAAATGCTTTGTCCTCGAAACACAAGAAAAACTTAATAGTCAACTACATAACGTGTAATAAAATTGAAGCTTTATAAGAAAATAGCTCATGTGCATTACACAACAACAAAGTATATTATCTTCAAAAGTTTAGGATCAAATTGAAGCTTTCTCATGTGTTGTCTTCTTCTTTTGCTTCCATTTTCATTGCTTGGAGATGACCTCCACAAACAAGTGGTCAAAATTAGCCATTGCTTGTTGAGATGAAAGAAAGAATGTATAAAACAACATTGATATCTAGTGGAAGATCAAATAAAATATTATTTTCTAAAAAATCCTCATGAATAACATATTCATTAGTGTGTGTTGGACAGGGTGTGGATGTGGGGTGTTCATTCGTTATTCATTCGGCCTTGGTCTCGCTCTTTCAATCCTCTTACGGAGCCTCTAAATATTAGACCTATTTGGGTTCGACTACCGAATCTACCACTCCAGTTTTGGGAGAATTCTTGCTTTGAAGCTATTGGCAACACTATTGGTAGCTTTTTGAAGGTGGATTCTATGTCTCGAGATCTTGGGCATACTATGGTGGCTCGTATTTTAATTGATTAGGATATCTCCAAACCTCTCCATGGTGATGTGGTTTTGATGGTGGAGGACAGACCTTGGAAGCAGCTTCTGGACTATGAGGGGCTCCCTTTTCGATGTAGGAGATGTTTCTCTATAGGTCACCTGGCCTCTGGTTGCCCTCTTACTCACTGCAAGGGTGCAGCTACTTGGTGGAAGAATGCTCTCTCGGACCATCTCACGGTTGGTTCTCCCTCTTCGAATGATTCCTCTAAGGATGTTTCCTCTGAGGAGGGTGACCCTCCCCCATCTGCTCCCTTGGAGTCAGAGCCTTTCATGGATCCTCTTCCAACCTGCCCTTCTACGGAACCGTTTGTTGTCGTTGTGCCTTTGGTTCCTTCCCATCTCTCATCGTTTGATGTTGTTGGTCCTTTAATCGCTCATGTCTCCTCTTCTTCACTGTCAGCTTCCTTGTTGCTGATGGCTCCTCGCCTGGGGTGGCTGATGTGGTTCCACTCCCCTCACCTCGCTCGGTGGATTTTTATTTTGAGCGTTCCTAGTCAATTGTGCTACGGAAGAAGGGACTTCCCAAATCCGTTGCCTCTTCGCGGCCTCAGGTTTCGGGAGTCAGATTGGTCCCCTCTAGTTCAGGGGTTGTTTAATCTTTTTTTGTTGTTCTATAGCTATTGGTCAGTTGTCTCTGTTTGTTTCTCCCATAGTTTTGTTGGTTTGAACTAGCTTGCTTTGGCCCTCTGGGCTCTTTGTGTAAAGGGTACAACACCCTGTAAATGTTTCTTGTCTTATCAAAAACATATTCATTAGTGAACTTACAAAAAAGGAGGAGAATTATCAAATCACAATTGAGAATTTTTTTAACATACAAAGAAATTTCTTGGAAAAGAAGCCCCAATAAATTAGTTTCATTCAACTAAAAATTATCTTCATACCACTCTATGTAGTTATCTTTCAAATCCAACCATACAACTATTTCATGTTTGTATTCTTCTTACACATAGAAATCAAGATAAACATCTTTAAATTGTTGAAAACTATTATACAAGTCATTTGTTTTTTCATCACTGTCTTCATCAATTCCATAAATTTAAGTAAATCATCTTTAAAATTTATTAAAATTAAGGTTTAAATTTTTATTTATTTTCAATCCTAAGTGTTATGAACCTTCCTACATAACATATGAATGCGAATTTAAGATAATAATTTGATATATACTCTTAATATGTCAAAAGTAGTGCCAATCATCCATTGATAATAATTGAGACATTAAAGGTTTATATTGTATACTCACTGGAAGCTTTATTGACTAGGAAAGAAGTTTACTAGAATGACTTTGGAGTTGATGGATTTTCTAAAATTAAGTAAGCCTCTTTTATGTTAACAAATATTTAGAGGCACTTGTGTGAGAAATTTAGCATAAAAATATTTAAATAGTAAAAAAATTATTGAAGTAAATTTTAAATAATTTGGTGTTCTTTTCTATTAGTTTGAATGTTGAGGGCATACTTAAATATCTTTTTTTCAGAAATATTTATAGATTCATAGTTATACCAATTGAATGTAATGAGAACTTAATTGTGATACTCAAATTAGGTTGAAAATTTATTGATTCATAACATTCTTGAAGGGTGATTGGAAATATAAATCATCTTTATCACAAAGAGGAAAATGATTTATTTTTTATTGCATCATGTAATTAAAACTTATTAGAATAAACTTATCTTACAATTAATACATTTTTATTTAAAATAATCTAAAACATGTACACTATATTTCAACTGTTATTTTATAGAGGAAAGTTTTAGAGTAGATACACTATATTCACACAACTAACAAAAAAACAACAATATTTTTTTCTAATTTTCATAATTTATTTCTATTCAAAACCATGCAAGTTTCACATTACCACCTTAGTTGAACTTAATACATAATGATAAATACTAATTGAATAAAATAGTGATAATTATTTAATAAATATATCAGATAGATTTTTATTTTTATTTAAAGTTTATATAAATTGAATAAATATTGTAACAAATGTAAACTATTGTTGTGATTTGTTTATGTTTAATTATGTGAAGGCCATTAGAATTGAAAAACATGATTGCATAGGTTGTTAAAGCATTTGTTTGATAGTAATAAACAAACCCCATTTTAATGTTTAATCTTTTTAATACAAAAAATGTAGCTATTGTAATGGAGTGAGTGGTTAAGGGTTGCGTAGTTCTTTTGGTTAGTATGGATTATTCTTCAATAGTTAAATCTTACTTTTCACTAAGAAACGTAAGATTAATATTTTTTAAATTGGTTGCTTGATTGTGTGAGATAGATGTTCGGGGCGTGTGATTTTTTTTTGGGCATGAAGTAGGAGAAAAGGTCATGTAGATCAAAAAAAAAAAAAGTGTAATCAATGTAGCAAAGCCTTGTGAAAACAATGTATATTTTCATTGGATGTATTGGGTTATTAGGTGTTGTTTTGCTATCTTGCATATCTTGAATGGTAATATCAATGGATAATGTGGTGCTTGGGTTTTAAAGTCTTTTAGTATATATATATGAATTCTCAAAATATGTTCGTTTATATCTATATAGTCTTTAGCTAAACATAACTGTAAAATAAATGAGAAAAATAAATTAAGACAAGCAATTATTTATGATTATATTTATTTATTTTTATTTCTTGAGGAATTTTGATGTCTTATTTTAGATTGACAACAAAATGCATGCTTATGGTTGATAAAATTTACACCTTCCTTAATTGTCAATTGTTTAAAGGAAGAAGTCAGTTTAGGAGTTTGGTTGAGATCTTAAAAAGGAATGATCTTTTTAGTTATATGTCCATTAGTATGTTTAATTGTTGGAGGATTTCTACTATTCATGTAGTGTTAATTCATGTAAATTTTCATCAATCATTGTTATAGTTCAAGATTATTTTGATTTTGTGATTAAGTTTTCATGGAGTTTCATCTCATGAAATCAAATCTTGATATTAAAAATGTGTTGATCTTGTTCCCTAAAAGCGAGCTAGGGCGAGACTAGTTCCCTGTGGGTGAGATCCCCCGCCCACAAGAAGTCCCACCTCTTAAACCTAGGAGTAGAGTGAACCCGAGACCAATGGGGAGCAAACCCACTGCCCAAGCCAACTCTACTACCCGTTCAACTTATGTTGACAATGTTTTTATTTGCATTATTGTCAACAATTTTCTATATACAAGTGGATACTAGCGAATTTATTGGCATTTCTAATTTTTATAAGACTTCTATCTCATTTTTTAATAGAAAAATAGTGTTCATAATATGTAAGAGTTGATTCAACTTGTTTACTATACTATGCAAATAGTCTAAATTATTTTCATTCTACATAAAAATGAATGACTATGAACTATTTACATTTGCAAGCATTGTATATTTAAGGAAGAAACTCCCCAAATCCTCAACAATTAAGGGAAAAATATTTGACAAAGAAATTACTCAATAATGAATGTAAAGACCAATCAAAGGAGTAGAAGATCAAGATTTACTTTATTTGCAAAAGCATACACTCTAATTAAACTATCCATTCAACAATATTTTTTTTGATTAAATGCAACAAATACAATACACATTCTAAAACTACACACTTCCATCATTAAATATTAAGACCCTTTCCTCACAATAAGCTTAACACTACAAAGCCAAAGAAAAATAAAATTTATAAACAAAATTTATGAGATAAAATTGTAATAGGCACCTCCACAAGATATCCATTGACATTTTTATGTAGATTTATATAATTAATATTTTTTAATTTGAAAATAATAATTATTTATAAAGACAAAGTATAAAACAAATTTGTTTAATTATTAGACATGAAAAAGAAGTTTCTAAAATTTAGAAAATTAAGTAAAAAATAAATATTCTAAATTTGCTATTTCATATAAAAGTAAGCTTCCAAATTTATATACTTAAAATTAAAAAATATTTATGTAATCTTTTTTAATCAAAACTAATAATTATTTATAAAGAGAAGATATAAAAAATAATATGTTAAATTACTACACTTAAAAAAGAAATTTCTAAAATTTAGAAAGTTAAGTGTGAATAACTTTCCTAAATTTACTATTAGATATAAAAGTAAGTTTCTAAATTAATATACTTAAAATTAAAAAATATTGAAAATCTTTAAAAAGGGAAAAAATATTTTTTGATGTCATTTTAAAATAGTTTTTTAATAATAGAATAGAAATAAAATTATAAAAGTATGAAAAAAATATTTTTTTTTAATTCTAAATTAATGTATTTAAAATTAGAAAATTAAAAAAATATATATTATAAATTTATTATTTAAAAGATGTTCAATATTTTTAAAAAATTTGGAAAAAATTCAAAAAAAATCATGAATATTCTATTTCATTCAAAATTAGCATATATGTGGTGATCAAGCACATCGATGGTAAGAACCTATGGATGGTGCTTAGGCTCTGGTCTGCGGATGAGGCTACCCACGACCTCTAAGGCCGCGGTGCATGGCTGATTCCCCTTGTGCATGCATTCTCTAGTGATTAGGTCAGTGTTGCTTGGTGATGGGGGGTGTCTTTTGTTCTCCAGGAGGAGGGGGGCTCTTTCATTTTCCTGTTGTTTTCTTTATTGCTATGTACGGTTGGCTGGAGGTCTATCCCTTTCCCGTGTTGTGTGCGGGTTCTTGGAGGGTACGGGCTTTATGTAGGCGACATTTCTTCATTTCTTTCTACTCTGTTTTCTTGTTGTGGTGGGTGGTGACCATCTATCTTGGTCTGGCTATTGACATTTTTAAAAGAAATTCAAATGGAGAAGGGCATTCTTCAAAAGGGGGTTTTCCCAGGATTAAAAAAGTGAATGGGTGCTTAGAACGAAGCGAGGATCGACCTATCTTGGCGATTCAACCAGATTCTATTGCGGAGGATGTTACATATTTGAGCAATCATGCTTTAATTTATAAATTCATGGGTTTACGCCTTGCCTTGTCAGCAGTAGAAGCCTGGATTCATCGGGTTTGGAGTCTTGAAGGAGACATCGAGATAATGTTGGCAGCCAATAACTATTTTTTGGTTTTTTTTTCGTGCATGGCGGATAGGAATAAAGCTTTTGAAGGCGGCCCATATTTCTTCAATCAGATTAGTCTCTTCATCAAACCTTGGCATGAGGGTTTCAACTTGGCTGAAGAACTCCCTTCGCAGGTGCCAGTTTGGGTTCATCTACCTCGGCTTCCATTGGAATTCTAGAGAAGCGATATATTGCATATGATAGCTCATCTGCTAAGGAAACCAGTTGGGCCTGGCCAACAAACTTTGGACAAGAAGGTAATCTCTTATGCTCAAATTTATGTGGAAGTTGTTTTAAACAATCCCTTGCCTAATTCTATAGAAGTTTGTGTTGGATCCTCTTCCTGGATTCAACAACTTGATTACGAAACCCTCCCTTTTCCGTTGTCATGTTTGTCATGAATATGGGCACTTGCAAAGGAGATGCCCTTGGTTTAGTCAGGCAACAACCTCAACTAATAATATTCCTCCTAAGAATGATAGTGGGAAGGTCCCCATGGTGGAGGGGGATGCTAATAAGGAGGGATTTGTTCCTGTGAAGCCTCGTAATAAGGGGAGGAGTTAGAAGAGAACTTTCAAGGATAGACATAATGATGAGACCTTTAATCGGTTTGATGCTTTGAATGACTTGGTTCAGGAAGAGGATTTTCCAGTTAAGATTCCTCCTAGTTCTGGCTTGATAGAAGTGGTCATGCAAGAGGAGGAAGTAATTGGGAAGAAAAATTCGGTTGGGGTGACCTTGCAAGATGATCAGGTGGAGGTTCGTTAGATAGAAATGGATGATCCTCTCCAACAGCAAGATGCCCCCAATCTTGATGAATCTTCGATTCCAAAGGATGATAGAGTTGTGGTGGTTTCTTCTCCCTCACAGGTGGATAAGATGTTGGACTCAAAGAAACCTGGGGGGAAATTCAAGCCCTGGGGTTGCAACAGAAGCCCCTTAAAAAGGGCCCCCCTGAGAAAGCTTCTAAGGTGGGTTGCAAGAAAGACATTGAGAAGGTTAAGTTGTTAGGTGAGACTTTGGTGGAATCTGGGTTGGTGAAAACCCTAGACTCTCACTACTCCCGCCCCCAAAAATGATTGTTATTTCATGGAATGTAATGGGTTTCAATAGCACCCCTAGATAAAAGGCTATTTGGGAAATAATTGGCTATCACGCTCCTAATGTTGTCTTTATCCAGGCAACTAAGTTATTAGTGGATGGTATGTTGAATAGATCCTCCAATATTTGGCCTCGTGGGTGTTGTCAGTGTGTGGGTGCTTTTGGTAGCTCTGGAGGTGTGGCTTGTATGTGGGATCCAAGAAAGGTTGTTCCTTTGAACTGGATCATGAGTCACTCTTTTATCTCCATGATTGCCTCTAGTCTTGAATCTAGTGAATCATGTATTTTCACTAATGTCTATGCTCCCAATGATCTAATGGGTAAGTCTCAACTTTGGACTCATCTTAGTTATGCCCGCTCACATTTTACTTGGCATCCTTGGATTATGGAAGGAGATTTTAATGTTGTTTCTTGTCTACATGAAAAGAGAGGGGGTATTTCCAAGATGGACCCTATTTGTTGGAAATTGTGTCTCAACTTGCTAGCTTGTTTGTTAAAGAATTTGTGGATTTACCCTTTGTTGGTCTTCTTTATCAGCCTATCGCCCAAATCCTGAACCTTGGAACCTTGTTGCATAGTTTAAAATTTTCTTAACTTCCTGACTGATCGATCTCTTTCAATGTTGTGGTGTTTGATATTTTCCTAACCTACTGTGGAAGTTGTAAGTTTGTGTTTTCTCTGATTGAGCGACAAGCTGACGGATGTGGGGACCACTTGGAATTCTGGGAGATTTGTTGAGAATATTGTAGATTCCTAGTTTGATTCTCCATAAATGCACAATCAGTGAACACATGTCATGGTGGAGACCACAATGAATGACCAACAGTTCGGAGCGATGGTCAAATGCGGTGTACGAGTAAGTTGGTAATAAAAGGACTAACTCGTGGATACCTAAAGTCTTCGGGCTTTTATTTATAAACTAATGACTACTAATATTTTGCGTCAATGTGGGATATTGTCAATGGTTGAGCTTCTTGAAAGTCCTAGCGACAGCGATGGTCTTGCCGATAGTTCTGCAATGCACATCGGTGAGAATTCTTGCCGATAGAGTTGGTATGGCTGATGGTTTTGCATTCAGTATGATCTCTTGTCGATGGACAGTTGGTTTTCTTGTGATATCAGGGACACTTGTTTTGTTATCGGTATGACTTCTTAGAGTGTTGCTGATAACTTTGGTCTTGCCGATAGCTATGTGTTCGGTCATTTTGGCATCGGGGAGACACGGTGTGGTGTCTCACCGACATGCGATACAGTTGAACTTTTTGACCGAATGTCTGTCCTACGTGGTGTGTTCTAAGCCAATGAGAGTAGCAGAATGTGAACCATTGGAAGTTGAACAATTGCAACTATTCTGTTGTGGAAAATGAACAGGCTGTGAGTAGAATGGATTACACTCTAAAATGGTTGATGATGAGAGCATTGTGAGATGACGAAAGGGTTGTTCGATACTGAACACAGATTGATCTGAGTGGGTTCATTGTATGCGTCTGAAAGCATTGTGAGATGACGAAAGGGTTGTTCGATACTGAACATGGATTGATCTGAGTGGGTTCATTGTATGCGTCTAAGAGCATTGTGAGATTAATGTTTTTTACAAGATTGATCAGTGAATGTTGTTGCTGTAAAATTGACATTAGAAAGTTAAGTCTGATCTTTGTATGTAATTTTTTCTTACTGTAATACAAAGAGGATTTTCTTGGTGCGGTGTATTTTTCTCCCGTAAGGGTTTTCCCACGAAAATCTGGTGTCCAATTGTGTATGTGTTCATTTCTCTTTTCTGTTATTCTTTTCAATTGTATCTTATTGAACTGTAATTGCAAAATTTAAAGTCATATCTGCATTCTTCCCTGAGGTTTTGGCATTAGGAGAGTTTGTTCCGCACCTAAGACTTTCTTACAAGTGGTATCAGAGCCTGGCCAGTTGTGTTATCCTTGTGGGTACGTTGGGTTTTTTGTGTCAATTCTATTCAGTGGGAGTCTTGTAGAAGTCTGGTAATTTGAATTACAGATTAAGATGGCAAGCACGTCAGGAAAGATTGAAATTGAGAAATTCAATGGTAGCAATTTTGAGTTATGGAAACTTAAAATGGAAGATCTATTAGTTGACCGTGATCTTTGGCTTGTTGTGTCTGGAATGAAACCTATAGGCATGAAGCAAGAGGATTGGGACCTCACAGATCGAAAATCAAAGGGGATGATAAGGCTTTGTTTAGCAGACTATGTTCTTGTAAATGTTCATGAAGAAAATACTGCATCTTCTTTAAGGAAAAGACTGGGAGCTATTTATCAGGGAAATTCCTTGGTGAATAAGTTGTTCTTGAGAAAGAAGTTGTACTCTTTGAAATGCAGGAAGAAGCATCTGTTGCTGATCATTTGAATGCTTTCAACATGTTGATTGCTCAGTTAGCATCTGTGGGTGTGAAGATTGATGAAGAAGATCGTTGTATGCTATTGTTATGTTCTTTGCCAGATTCTTGGGATCACTTGGTGATGGCTATTGGGAGTATGGCATCCATTTTTAAGATGGAAGATGTTGTTGCTTATTTGTTATCAGAAGAGATGAGAAGAAAAACTTCTAAGATGGTGAAGGAGGCTCTTGTTGTTAGAGGAAGATCGAAAGAAAAAGGAAAGAAGGATAAGAAGTCCAAATCAAAATCAGAAGGGAGATCAAAGTCTCCTGGCAAGAAGTCCAAGGTGAAGTGTTGGAATTATGGGAAACCCGGTCATGTCCGAAAGGATTGCAAAGAGGAGAAAAAGAAGAAGAAGAAGAAGAATTCTGACAATGATTCTTCTCAGAGTGATGAAAATGCTTTCATTGCAGCCTTGGCTACACAGGCATTAGATGATGTCTGGATGATTGATTCTGGAGCATCTTTCCACATGAAATCCCATAGATATTGGCTCACTAAGTATGAAAAATACGATGGTGGAAGGGTGTATTTGGCAAGTGATTCATCTCTGGAAATAGTTGGTTGTGGAAGAGTCAGAATTCAGTTCCCTGATGGAAGAGTGAAGGGAATCAATGATGTAATGCATATACTAGGTCTAGCTCAAAATTTACTATATGTTAGTAAGTTGAACGATGTTGGAGTGCAAGTCACATTCTCTAGAAATGGCTACAAAATGACTAGAGGCTCAATGGTGCTAGCTAGGGGTGCTCGTATTGGTATCTTATATAAGTTGGATGCATTTGTTGTGCAATGCAATAGTGTCTCTGCAAAGTCATAGAAAGTTGCTCATGGAGAAAAGGAGGAAAAAGTTCTTGATAGTGCAAACTCTATGGAAGTTAAACTTCTAGCAGAAAATACTATGCTCTAGCATCATAGGCTGGGGCACATTGGAGAAAAAGGTATAAAAACCTTGAAAAAAAAAACCCGGTTGAAGGGCTTGATGACTGTAACCTTGAATTCGAGTTTTGTGAACATTGCATATATGGTAAACGACATCGTGTTTCATTTTACTCCAGTCCTCACAAATCTTTTGGTTTACTTGATTATATACATTTTGATGTTTTTGGTCCAGTAAATATTTCTTCTTTGTCTAAATCAAGATATTATGTATCGTTCATTGATGATTATTCAAGAAGGGAATTTGTTTATTTTTTGAAAAGTAAATCAGAAGTGTTCAGTAGTTTTAAGGAATTTAAAAACCTTGTGAAAAATTAGACTAGAAAAAAAAAATGTTTAAGGACTGACAATGGCGATGAGTTTTGTTCTGATGAGTTTGAAAGGTACTGTAAAGAGCATGGGATTAAAAGACATAAAACTACACCCTACACTCTGCAACAAAATGGAGTTGTTGAAAGGTTCAACAAGAGAGTAATGGAAAGAGCACGAAGTATGCTAAGCAGTGTTGGCTTGGAGGAGAAGTTCTGGACTGAGGTAGTTGCAACATGTTACTTAATAAACCGTTCTAATTTCGCTCTTGTTGAGAAAAAACCTTTGGAAGCATGGTCTAGAAAGAAGCCCTCTCTGAGACACATTTGTGTCTTTGGCTATGAGGCATATGCATGTGTGCCAAATGAAAAAAGGTATAAATTGGAAAACAAGGTTGTTAAATGTATTTTTATTGGTTATAGTGCTGGCATAGAAAGATACAAGCTTTGGAATCCTGATACAGAGAAGGTTCTATACAGTAGAAGTGTTATTTTTCGTGAGTTGAAGCCTTCTACTTTGGATCTGCAATCAGAGACAAAATCAGAAAATAAAAAGGATGTAGTTGAAATTCCTCTGACATCAGATAAAGAGGAATTGAAAATTCAAAATGTACCTAAAACTAAGGAGAGATCAAGTAGTTCTAAGAGTTCTAAAGAAGAAGAAGAACCTCAACCTCAACCTGTGAGGAGGTCAACACGTGAAAGAAAGCAACCTGATAGGTATGGGTTTTCTTTGCTAGATTCTACTTGGGCCTATGCTTTAATTTCTAGCACTGATGAGCCTAGGATTGTGAAAGAGGCATTTATAATGTCTGATTCAGACTCTTGGTTGGAAGCCATGAATGAAGAAATGGCATCATTAGAAAAGAATGATACTTGGAGTTTGGTGCCCTTTCCTGAAGGCAGAAAATTTGTTGGCTACAAATGGGTATTTAAAAAGAAAATAGGTATGGATGGCAGTGTGGAAAATTATAAGGCGAGGTTGGTTGCGAAGGGGTATTCCCAGGTAGAGGGAATTGATTATGGAGAAAAAATTTCTCTTGTAGCTAAGCTAACGTCTATCAGATTTCTTTTGTCACTTACACAGTATGACTTAGAGGTTGAACAAATGGATGTGAAGACAACATTTCTTCATGGTGACCTTGAAGAAGAGATTTATATGTCCTGAGCACTTTGTGGAAAAAGGTAAAGAAAAACTAGTTTTCAAGTTGAAAAATCTACGTATGGATTAAGACAATCTCCTAGAATGTGGTACCGGAAGTTTGACACTTTTGTTTTGTCATTAGGATTTGTAAGATCAAAATCTGATCATTCTGTGTACTACAAAGCTAAAAATTATCGTGTTCTTATTTTTGCTCTCTATGTTGATGATATGTTGTTCATAGGCAATAGTAAGTTAATGGTTTCTGATCTAAAATATTAGTTGTCTGCAAAGTTCAAAATGAAAGATCTTGGTGCAGCCAGGTATATTCTGGGAATGGAAATAACTAGGGACAGGAAGAGTAGAAAACTTTGGTTCAGTCAAAGTAAGTATATTAATACTGTTCTGGAGAGATTTTGTATGACTGAGTGCAAGCAGCTAGTTGTTCCAGTTTTGCAGGGAACGAAGCTATTTGTTGAAGACTGTCCAAAATCTCCTACTAAGATGGAGGACATGACCAGAGTGCCTTATGCTAGTGCAGTTGGCAGTTTAATGTATGCAATGGTCTGTACAAGGCCAGACATTTCCCAAGCAGTGGGAGTACTTAGTCGTTTTATGGAAAATCTTGGAAGGACACATTGGGATGTTGTGAAGAGAGTGTTCAGATATCTGGAGGGCACTTCAGAATATGCTTTGTGTTACCATGGTAATTTGGTTGAATCATAGAGGACTCTCAGCATTCGAGGCTATGTGGATTCTAATTGGGCAGGGGACATTGACAGCAGAAGATCCACCAGTGGATATATTTTCATGATGAATGGTGGTGCAGTTAGTTGGATGAGTAAGCGGTAGGTTATAGTTGCTTTGTCCACTACAGAGGTAGAATACATGGCAGCAACACATGCCTGCAAAGAAGCAATCTGGTTCAAACGTTTGTGTTCTAACATTGGGTTTGATGCAAGGAAAATTAAAATTTATTGTAACAGTCAGAGTGTTGTTTGTTTGGCAAAAAATCCTACTTTCCATGCTAGGATGAAACATATTGATGTGCAGTATCATTTTGTACGAGATATGGTGGAGGATGGAAAGGTCTCTTTAGAAAAAGTGGATACTCTAGAAAATGTTGCAGATGGATTGACGAAACCAGTGAGCACAGACAAGTATAGGTGGTGTGCCAGTTCGATGGGCCTTGTATCCCACAACCTTCATTAACTTTGAGTTTGAAGGAAGCCAGTAAGTCTTCGTCAAGTGGGAGATTTTTGGAAATTGTGCCTCAACTTATTGGCTTGTATCTTTGTTAAAGACTTGGCGGATTTACCCTTTTTTTTTCTTCTTTATCAACTTATCGCCCAAATCCTGAACCTTCGAACCTTGTCACACAGTTTAAAAGTTTCTTAACTTCTCGACTGGTCGATCTCCTTCAATGTCGTGGTGTTCAGGATTTTCCTAACCTACTATGGAAGTTGTAAGTTTTTGTTTTCTTTGATTGAGCGACAAGCCGACGAATGTGGGGACCACTTGGAATTCTGAGAGACTTGTTGAGAATATTGTAGATTCCCAACTTGATTCTCTGGAAATGTACAAGCAGTGAACACGTTTCATGGTGGAGACCACAAGGAATGACCAACAGTTTGGTGCGATGGTCAAATGCGGTGTACGAGTAAGTTAGTAATAAAAGGACTAAGTCGTGGATACCTAAAGTCTTCGGGATTTTATTTATAAACTAATGACTACTAATATTTCGCATCAATGTGGGATATTGTCGATGGTTGAGCTTCTTGAAAGTCCTAGCGATAGCGATGGTCTTGCCGATAGTTCTGCAATGGAAATTGGTGAGAAGTCTTGCCGATAGAGTTGGTATGGCTGATGGTTTTGCATTCAGTATGATCTCTTGCCGATGGACAGTTGGTTTTCTTGTGATATTGGGGAGACTTGTTTTGTTATTGGTATTAATTCTTAGAGTGTTTTTGATACCTTTGGTCTTGCCGATAGCTATGTGTTCGGGAATTTTGGCATCTGGGAGACACGGTGTGGTGTCTCACCAACATGCAATACAGTTGAACTTTTTGACCGAATGTTTGTCCTACGTGGTGTGTTCTGAGCCAATAAGAGAAGCGGAATGTGAACCGTTGGAAGTTGAACAATTGTGACTATTCTATTGTGGAAAACAAACAAGTCGTGATTAGAATGGATTACACTCTGAAATGGTTGATGATGAGAGCATTGTGAGATGACGAAAGGGTTGTTCAATATTGAACACGGATTGATTTGAGTGGGTTCATTGTATGCGTCTGAGAGCATTGTGAGATGACGAAAGGGTTTTTCGATACTGAACATGGATTGATCTGAGTGGGTTCATTGTATGCGTCTAAGAGCATTATAAGATTAATGTTCTGTATAAGATTGATCAATGAATGTTGTTGCTGTAAAATTGACATCAGAAAGTTAAGTCTGATCTCTGTATGTAATTTTTCCTTACTGTAATACAAAGAGGATTTTCTTGGTGTGGTGGGTTTTTCTCCCATAAGGTTTTTCCCACGTAAATTTGGTGTCCAATTGTGTATGTGTTCATTTATCTTTTATGTTATTCTTTTCAATTGTATCTTATTGAACTTTAATTGCAAAATTTAAAGTCATATATGCATTCTTCCCTGAGGTTTTGGCATTAGGAAAGTTTGTTCCGCACCTAATCTTTTCTTACAAGTGGTATCAAAGCCTGGCCAGTTGTGTTATCCTTGTGGGTACGCTGGGTTTTTTGTGTAAATTTTGTTCAATGGGATTCTTGTAGAAGTCTGGTAATTTGAATTACAGATTAAGATGGCAAGCACGTCAGGAAAGATTGAAATTGAGAAATTCAATGGCAACAATTTTGAGTTATGGAAACTTAAAATGGAAGATTTGTTAGTTGACCGTGATCTTTGGCTTGTTGTGTCTAGAACGAAACCTATAGGCATGAAGCAAGAGGATTGGGACCTCACAGATTGAAAATCAAAGGGGTTGATAAGGCTTTGTTTAGCAGACTCTATTCTTCTAAATGTTCATGAAGAAAATACTGCATCTTCTTTGTGGAAAAGACTGGGAGCTATTTATCAAGGCAAGTCCTTGGCGAATAATTTTTTCTTGAGAAAGAAGTTGTACTCTTTGAAAATGCAGGAAGAAGCGTCTGTTGCTGATCATTTGAATGCTTTCAACATGTTGATTGCTCAGTTAACATTTGTGGGTGTGAAGATTGATGAAGAAGATCGTTGTATGCTATTGTTATGTTCTTTTCCAGATTCTTGGGATCACTTGGTGATGGCTATTAGGAGTACGACATCCACTTTTAAGATGGAAGATGTTACTTCTTTGTTATCAGAAGAGATGAGAAGAAAATCTTCTGAGATGGCAAAGGAGGCTCTTGCTGTTAGAGGCAAATCGAAAGAAAAAGGAAAGAAGGACAAGAAGTCCAAATCGAAATCAGAAGGGAGATCAAAGTCTCCTAGCAAGAAGTCCAAGGTGAAGTGTTGGAATTGTGGGTAACCTGGTCATGTCCGAAAGGATTGAAAAGAGGAGAAAAAGAAGAAGAAGAAGAATTCTTCCGACAATGATTCTTCTCAGAGTGATGTAGACGCTTTCATTGCAACCTTGGCTACACAAGCATCAAATGATGTTTGGATGATTGATTCTGGAGCATCCTTCCACATGACATCTCATAGAGATCGGTTCACTAAGTATGAAAAATACGATGGTGGAAGGGTGTATTTGGCAAGCGATTCATCTCTGGAAATAGTTGGTCGTGGAAGAGTCAGAATTCAGTTCCCTTATGGAAGAGTGAAGGGAATCAATGATGTAATGCATATACCAGGTCTTGCTCAAAATTTACTATCTGTTAGTAAGCTGAACGATGTTGGAGTGCAAGTCATGTTCTCTAGAAATGGCTACAAAATGACTAGAGTCTCAATGGTGCTAGCTAGGGGTGCTCGTATTGGTACCTTATATAAGTTGGATGCATTTTTTGTGCAATGCAATAGTGTCTCTGCAAAGTCACAGAAAGCTACTCATGGAGAAAAGGAGGAAAAAGTTCCTGATAGTGAAAACTTTATGGAAGTTAAACTTCTAGCAGAAAAGACTATGCTCTGGCATCATAGGCTAGGCCACATTGGAGAAAAAGGTTGAAAAACCTTGAAAAATAAAAATCTGGTTGAAGGATTTGATGACTGTAACCTCGAATTCAAGTTTTGTGAACATTGTATATGTGGTAAACAACACTTTGTTTCATTTTACTCTAGTCCTCACAAATCTTCTGGTTTACTTGATTATATACATTCTAATGTTTTTGGTCGAGTAAATGTGCCTTCTTTGTCTAAATCAAGATATTATGTATCATTTATTAATGATTATTCAAGAAGGGCATTTGTTTATTTTTTGAAAAGTAAATCAGAAGTGTTTAGTCATTTTAAGGAATTTAAAAACCTTGTGGAAAATCAGACTGGAAAGAAAACAAATTTTTTAAGGACTGACAAAGGCGGTGAGTTTTGTTCTGATGTGTTCAAAAGGAACTGTAAAGATCATGGGATTAAAATACATAAAACTACACCCTACACTCCACAACAAAATGGAGTTGTTCAAAGGTTCAACAAGAGAAAAATGGAAAGAGCACAAAGTATGCTAAGTAGTGTTGGCTTGGAGGAGAAGTTATGGGCTAAGGCAGTTGGAATAGCATGTTACTTAATAAACCATTCTCCTAATTCTGCTCTTGTTGAGAAAACACCTTTGGAAGCATGGTCTGGAAAGAAGCCCTCTCCGAGACACATTCGTTTCTTTGATTGTGAGGCATATGCATATGTGCCGAATGAAAAAAGGTCTAAATTGGAAAACAAGGCTGTTAAATGTATTTTTATTGGTTATAGTGTTGGCATAAAAGGATACAAGCTTTGGAATCCTGATATGGAGAAGGTTCTATACATCAGAAGTGTTATTTTTCATGAGCTGAATCCTTCTACTTTGGATCTGCAGTCAGAGACAAAATCAAAAAATAAAAAGGATGTAGTTGAAATTCCTCCGACACCAAATAAAGAGGAATTGAAAATTCAAAATGTAGCTGAAGAACAATTACAAAGCTCAATCCCTATCTCCTAAAAGGTTACAATTACAAAGCTCAATCCCTATCTCCTAAAAGGTATGCCTATCTCTTCCACGTAGAGTTTAACCATGAAGAACAATGCCAAATCATCTTCATCCATTTGGGCATCCCAAACTAAAGTAGTAACTCAACCTTTACTCTATAAATATCTTCAAGGCTTTATCCTCAAAGTAGGCACCCAAGAGTGGGCCCACTTAACTCAGCCTTCTGAAATATCTTGACATGCAAAGGAGTTAATTCCAAGAAGCCAACTTGGGCACCCAAAGTGAGTCCAAGTCATTTTTTGTTAACTGAAACATCTCTCTCCACCATTCATGCAAGAATGGTCATCCCTTGTTAACTGAAGGAAGTCACCTGTTATTTGTCATGCATTCCAAGTTAACTGAAGTCAACTAGCATTCAACTAAAACTAACTGAAGATAAATGAACCATAACTGAACCGAATTGAACTAAACTAAAATAAACTAAACTGATTATGAACTGAACTGAACAGAATTGATTTGAACTAAACTGAACTAAACTTCATGCATGTAAACATCAAACCCTAACTCTTCGGATCTTTACATGAATTACAGAAGTGTTATCTCTTACTCCAAATAGTTAACTGAACTCAAGGTGAGTACCACCTTCCATGTGGGTGCCCCATGTGCTCCTATTATTTAGGAACTCATCTTGGACACCCTCACATGCTCCTATCATTTAGAATTAATTACAAATTTCAATTAACATGATTATTTCATCCAAAATTAATCTCTCTCTAATCCTAGTGTTTGAGAACACTTTCCAAGTACTTATGAGACACATGAAATAAATAATGTTTAGGATTGCAATTAAATGACATCCTATTTCCAACATTCTCCCACTTGACATTATAAATTGCAATTATTCTAAAAAAGGAATAATAATTTTAAATCAAGTACAGGACTCAAGGCCAATGGCCTTCCTACACCAACTAATCAATCCATGCTAACTTCAACTGCAACCTACATAATCATGAAGCTCCAAGCAAATGATTAAAACCAAGAGAACTTATCTGTAGGAATTGGTTTCATAAGATAATCTACAACATTAATTAAAGTGTCAACTTTCTCAATTAATACCTTCCCACTCTCAACCATTTCTCGCACAAAGTGATACTAAATACCAACGTGCTTAGTATGAGCATGATACATAGGATTTTTGGCTAAACACATAGCACTCTGACTATCACATTCAAGTTTAACTTACTTGCAATTAAAACCAATACCTTTCCCAAGTCTCTATAACCAAACAACCTCTTTGAAGGCATGTGTAACCATTGAGTGTGTTGAACTCACATTCAACCAAGGTGTAGGCTCCTCAGTCTTTTCTGTTGGAAAAATTTTTCTTGCTAGTAACCATTCCAACACATGTCTCTAACAATAAGAGAACTCAAGCCTCACCTATTTCTCCAAGTATCCATGAGGACCTATAACCAACCAATCCATGCCAAAATTGAAATGCAACATACCACTATCATGAAGTAATCAAGCAAATGATTAATGTACCCAATACATAAGAGAAATACACAAGATCGATGTCAAATCTCCATTCTTGAACATAAACATGACATCCATGATCTACCCATCTCCTCTTAGGAGATTACATGCACCATAACATACATCTTGGTCTCAAGAGAACATGTAATATTCCAAACTCTAATCTAGAATCAAGAGTAAACCATGACATAATAGCAACCACTCTAAACCAATAAAAAACCATATCCCCAATCTCATGAAGATAACCTTACCAATGATGCATCCATGTCACTTCCAAAAAATCCCACTGAACCATGGTACCAAGTCACACATGGCATCGTGAATACCATCCTCTCCATGAAGATCACTATAACCTACCAAATCTCCCATTGAACTATGATACTAAGCTATACATGGTATCAAGATAAACACCAAACCATCACTATTAAAAGCATATGAAATTTTAGACATTTCCTCATGATCAAAATTATCATAGCATGTACCATTCCACAACTCTAAAGTGTTAATCAAGAGTATACCATGACATAATAGCAAAACCATCCTACAATCAAGAATCCACTTCATTACTAAATGCTCTCACTGAATTGTGATACTGAGCAATCCCATGGCATCATGATGCACATAATCAAAACCACATTTTTTTCATAAGCTCACACCAAACCTGTGAATCCAAGATCTCAATGACACATGATAAACATCCTCTAAAGAAAGAATATATACCTCTTGTAACAAACTTATTTTCCAAAATCAGCAGTAACAAAAATAGTAAAAGCTCCCACTACAGCCAAAAAAACTCCAATCTTTTAAGAGAATGGCGTCCCAATACTTTACCCAACCTCAGCTCTGATACCAAATGTTGAAAAATTCAGGTGTTTATGTAGCTTAATACTTTGTAAAACTTTATGATTGATGATCTAAATATGTATTCTTTGTTACAGATTCTTTGTGGGTGATTATCTGATTAATTGATTTTATCATTTGTAGAATGAAGACAAAAGTTGTAGAAGAATTAGACAAGATATTAGAAGATACACAACATATATCGTGGGGAAACCCTTTTGGGAAAAAACTCCACCAAGGATCAATGTATTATTTAATCTTATGTCTTCAACGAATCTTCTTCACAACTTGCAATAAAACTGATACAAACTCTTTTCAACATGCTTGAGATATATAGGCAATAAACAACTTTGTAAACTCCACAAGAGTTACAATTACAAAGCTCAATCCCTATCTCCTAAAAGGTATGCCTATCTCTTCCAAGTAGAGTCTAACCATGAAGAACAATGCCAAATCACCATCTTCATCCATTTGGGCGTCCCAAACTAAAGTAGTAACTCAACCTTTATTCCGTAAATATCTTCAAGGATTTATCCTCAAAGTAGGCGCCCAAGAGTGGGCCCACTTAACTCAACCTTTTGAAATATCTTAACATGCAAAGGAGTTAATTCCAAGAAGCCAACTTGGGCACCCAAAGTGGATCCAAGTCATTTTCTATTAACTGAAACATCTCTCTCCACCATTCATGCAAGAATGGCCATCCCCGATTAACTGAAGGAAGTCACTTGTTATCTGTCATGCAACTCAAGTCATTAGTCATGCATTCCAAGTTAACTGAAGTCAACTAGCATTCAACTAAAACTAACGGAAGATAACTAAACCATAACTAAACTAAACTAAACTGAATTGAACTCCATGCATGTAAACATCAAACCCTAACTTTTAGGATCTTACATGCATTACAGAAGTGTTATCTCTTACTCCAAATAGTTAATTGAACTCAAGGTGAGTGCCACCTTCCATGTGGGTGCCCTATGTGCTCCTATTATTTAGGAACTCATCTTGGACACCCTCACATGCTCCTATCATTTATAATTAATTATAAATTTCAATTAACATTATTATTTTATCCAAAATTAATCTCTCTCTAATCCTAGTGTTTGAGAACACTTTCCAAGGACTTAGGAGACGCATGAAATAAATAATGTTTAGGATTGCAATTAAATGACATCCTATTTCCAACAGATATGGAAAAATCCGATGATAGAGTCAAACGGGCCTTCTTGCAGAAGGTTCTCTTAGCTTTTGGTTTTGATAGAGAGTGGGTTTGGAAAGTGTTCCCCAACAATAGGATTAGAAAGATATTAAATTTGAATGAAATGAACATGTTAATTGACATTTGTAATTAATTCTAAATGATAGGAACATGTGAGGGCATCCAAGATGAGTTCCTACAAAATAGGACCACATGGGGCACCCACATGGAAGGTGGAACTCACCTTGAGTTAAGTTAACTGTTTGGAGAAAGATAACACTTCAGTAATGCATGTAAAGATCCTAAAAGTTAGGTATTGATGTTTACATGCATGAAGTTTAGTTCGGTTTATTTTAGTTCAATTCAGTATCAGTTCGGTTCAGTTATGGTTCAGTTATCTTCAGTAGCATGTAGTTAGTTTCAGTTGAATGCTAGTTGAATTCAGTTAACTTAGAATGCATGACTAATGACTTTATTTGCATGACAAATAACAGGTGATGCATTTAGTTGAGTGGGGATGATCAATCATGCATCCTATTTGCATGAATTGATGGAGAGATATGTTTCAGTTAGCAAAGATTGACTTGGACCCACCTTCATCTTGGAGTTAACACTTTTGCATGATAAAATATTTTATAAGGTTGAGTTAAGTGGGCCCATTCTTGGGTGCCAACTTTGAGGATAATCTTACAAGATATATTCAGAATCAACGTTGAGTTATGACTTCAATTTGGGACACCCAAATTGATGAAGGACTTGGTTTGAAATTGTTTTTCATGGGAGAACTCTACTTGCAAAGAATAGGTGTAAGTTTAATCAGATAAGCTTTGTGCTTTGTAATTGTAAACTCATTACAAGGCTCATTATTTTCTATAAATTGCAGCAAGTTGAAGAGAGTTATTTTAGATTTTATTGCAGGTTGTGAAGAAGATTTGGTGAAGGCAAAAGAAGCATCTCAAGTGAGGATTGATAATGAATTATTGTAATCTTGTTCTAAGGTTAAATAATACAAAAACTATTGATTTTGGTGGTGTTTTTTCCTGAAAGGGTTTCTCCATGGTATATGTTGTGTCACTTCAATCTTCTGTCTATTTCTACAAATGGTAAAATGAATCTAAATAGATAATCACATACAAATAATTTGTAACAAAGAACGCTTATATTAGATCTATAGTATAATATTTTTACAAGTTTTAAAGCTACATAATTTACCTTCATTTTCAACAATTTGGAGCATCTAGGGGTCTTCGACAGGGAGACCCGTTGTCCCCTTATATGTTCATCATTATGGCTGAGGAGTTGGGGAGGTTTATCAAATCCTATGTTGACAATGGAATGATTCAAGGGTGGCATTGGGGCAACATGTTGTCGTCTCTATCTTATCTTCAATTTTATGATGATACAGCTTTAATGGGGGTGGCCAAAATAAATGAAGTTGTAAATTTTAGGAAGGCTTTGGATACTTATTTGGCTGTGTCGGATCAAAATATTAATGATCACAAGTCCTCTATTTACTTTTTCAATACTCCTTGGCTTATTCAAGCAAGGATTGCTCAGATTCTTTGATTTCAAATTGGCACTCTCCCTCTGGCTTATCTGGGGATTCCCCTCACAGTGGGCCCTCAACCAAAAGAGATTTGGTAGGATGTGTTGGATAAATTTCGCAGGAGGGTTAGTCATTAGAATCGTAGGTGGTTTTCATGTGGTTTTGTTGAAATTTGTGGTTCATTCTCTTCCTATTTATCGGTGTTTTGTGCAAGTGGCTCCTACCAGTTTCGTTAAGGAGTTTGATTCCCTCACTCGTCAGTTCCTTTGGGCGGGTAATCTTCTTAATTCTAAGTGGAGCTTGGTGAAGTGGGAATCTTTGTGCAGACCTAAAAAGGGGGGGGTCTTGATCTCAAGTTTGCTAGTTTGATGGGTCAGGCTAGCTGTGAAGCTGTATAGGCGTTGGTGCACTTGTCAGGATTATGATTGGGCTAGAATTCTCAATCTTAAGTACCTTGGTGGGGTGGATCCGAATGATGTTCCTCAATATTGTATCCAAGGAAAAGGGTCTATGATCTGGGATACTCTTAAAAAAGGGGCTAAGTTGATCAAGGAGGGCTTGTTTTGGATCTACAATAAGGGGTTTGAAGCCCTCTTTTGGTTTGATTCCTAGGATGGTTATCTCTCCATCATTTCTATGTTTCCTCATTTGCAACCTCTCTATGATATCTTGATAAGTGTGGGTTGGTGCAAGGTGGAGGACTTCAAAATTGTTCAATCATTGGGATAGGTGGATGTGTGGCATTGGAAGGATCCCCAACAGTGGCCTCTAGGAGGTTCTAAGTTGGAGAGGTAGGAGCTTGCTAGCATTTTGGCTGGTAGAATGTGCAGTTCCCTTCGAGATAAGGATATTTTGGCATGGGGTCTTGATCCAAAAGGTAGATTCTCAGTTGCCTCTGGATATATGGAGCTCGATAAGCAGGTGTATGGAAAATGGGGTTCCTTGGTGGAAGCGGGTTTGGAATAAATTTTTTTCCCAAAGTGTAATTTCTTTTTGTGGCTGGTTGTTCAAAATAGATGTCTTACTTGGGAAAATCTGCAAAAAAGGGGCTTTCAGGGTCCATCCATCTATTTTTTGTGTAATAATAGTGAGGAGTGTCCTTATGCTAGGTATATTTGGCATTCTTGGTGGGGAGTCTCGGGACAACCCTGTGTTCATGCCTCTTTTTTGATAGAATTATGGGAAAGCTTGGGAAGACCCCCTACTAAGATGAATTTTCTTTAGATTGCTTGGATTATTGGCCCTGCCTTTATTATTTGGCACGTTTGGCTTGAGATAAATAGGAGGATTTTTCAAGATGTGAAGTAGGAAGGAGATCTTTTATGGAGGACGATCTTCAACAAGATCTAGGAGACTATTGTAGCTAAGTGTGATATGTTGATGGTTGTGGATCCATGTGATTTTTCCTATGTGAGGAAGCTTCATTTGGAGGACAACAAGTTTGGTTGCTCTGCTGGTAGTGGCCCTCAAAAGGTTAAGAAGAAGGTGCATCGAGAGGGTAGATGGCAACCACCACCCCCTCAAGGATTTTTGAAGAAAAATATTGATGGACCTTCAAGGGGGAATCCTGGACATGTTGGGATCGGTGGTATTGGTAGAAACAATAATGGAGGAGAGGTATTTTTCTTCTCTATTTATAAGGGTCACCATTCTAACAATTTCATGGAGGCTCTAGCTATTTTTCATGCTATTGAAAGAGGTTGTTCTCTAGTATGGAAGAGGATTATTTATTAATCTGATTCACAAATTGTAGTTGGTATCCTAAATGAGCAGAGAGTTGATGGTGTTAATTGGAAACTGGCTAAGGTGATCAAACAGATTAGGAATTTGTGCAACTCTTCAGAATTTGTTTCCTTCTGTCATATTTCGCAGGAATGGAATAGAATGGTGGATCTTCTGGTGAAGTGGGCTTCTAAGCGCGTGGAGAGATGGAATGTTGATGGTTGGGGACTTTTATCCTCAAAATTCTCTGTCCCTCAAAAAGATGATCATGGAAGACTTTCATTTGTAATTGGTTCCTTGGTTGGGTTCCTTCGGGGACTATTGTTGTGGGGTTGGTTACTTGCTTTTATGGGATTTTGCTTGTTGCCTTGTAATGCTTCTTTGATTCAATAAATTTTTACCCCCCTTTTTAAAAAAAATAAAAATTAAATTAAATTAACATATATGTGTAAAAAATATTATAAATTTAAGACTTTACTAAAGGTTTTATTGTACAAAAAATATAACAACTTTAAATAGTCTAATATAAAGGTTTTTCATAATAAGTACACATTTAAATCAATTTAAAATTACAAAATTAAATACAAAGAAAATACAATCAATATAGATATATATATATATATATTTAAAACTAGAATATCTATCTTTAAAAAATTAATGCAATTAAGTATTACATTTACACATAACTTTATCATATAATTTAAAAATAGTTTATATAACATTTTTTTGATTCGTTAATGTGATGTAGGAGGTCACACCCATTTATTGATTTGGAAAAAATGAATTACAACAAAGACCTTTGAGCAGGCTTGATTTACAATTCAATTTCTAGACCATCACCCACAACAAAATACTATTTACCTACGACTTACAACCTACATCTCGAGCAATACATAAAAAAATATTTACCACCCATGACAATATAACAACTTATATAATATTCTATTAACAAGAGCCACAACATAGCAAAATAGACTCACCAGGACATAATACTAACTATAATTTAGATACCTTCGTCTTCCTCCTCAACACCATCCTTGACCTCCATCTCTGGCACAAAAGCAAAGCACCCATCTTCGCCCACATCTGCCCCACCAACACATCCCTTCAGGTAATTAATACCCACCCTAGCCTAGAAATTTCAAGCATCCTTGTTCATGCATTCACCCCACACAACAAACTATTGAAGCGGCCCATCCCCAACATGCAACCCCTCAAGAGCCGACCACCCATTAGGAAAAAGGCCAAGCCTCAGAATTGCTCAAAGAAGATAACCTCTCAGACCAATTTGCAATTTAGCCCAGACCATCTTCATCAAATATTCTACCACACTTTCCTCCTCCCCAACTTCCAAAATCATAGCTAAAAACATGGGTGCAATGTCTGAATTGACTCTGAAGTGGTCATTATCACATAAGTAATCGTCACCCAGAACTATCCTAATTGCGTGAAAAACAACACCAATCTGTCTTTTGAAGACTTCAATTAGCCTTCTCTTAGACACATCTCGTAGAATGCCATTTTCCTTGTCTTCGACAACAAGAAAATGTAGGTATCCATCGTATCACCAGAAGTTACAAGGTGATAGTCACCAAAAAACCATGATATAGCCCGCCTGCCATTATTGGCTTGAGTGGCAGTCGTTCTTCCTTCCGTCATATGTGCATTGTCATGTCCTTCCAAGGGTGTTGAAAAAACATTTAGCAGGATCCAAACATCATCACCCAGATTGGCACCACAGAGCATGCCAATCCGCGAGCGATGCAGCTTCATAGTACTCTGCAGTCAAATCAACCGTTGATTTGGCCACCGTGTCCGCAATATCATTACCCTTCTTATAGACATGTGAGATAATCATTTCTTGGAACCATTCTAGGGCCTTTGAATCCTAGTTACCCATTTTTGTAATTTCTAGCTAGGTATTTGTCTAGCCTGAATGGCATTGACCACTATTTGGAAGTCCCACTCCAAATGAATTTGTTAACTTTTAAATCACTACCTAGTTCTAACACAAGCAAAGCTCCTTGAAATTATGCTTCATTGTTTGAGGCACACTTGATCTTTTCTTCTTTCAATCTTAATATATGACCATCATTATCCCTTGCAACATACCCAACACCAGTCACCCCTGGATTGCCCCTCCTAGCTCCATCAAAATTAATTTTGACCCACCCAACCTCAAGTAGAAACCATTTGATGTCTTTTTGAATGGCCTTGGGGAGATTAATCTGCCCAACCCCATAAACGATGGGAATTTATATAACATTATTATTAATGTATTTATTATTATTTAGAATTGGGTTAGATTATGATTAGGACTTAATTAAGATTAGGGTTCAATCAAAAATTTAAGATAAAATTTGGAGTTAGGTTTAGTGTGACTAGGGTTAGA
>VDFB02129564.1:0-62786 GCA_007258455.2 Sequoia sempervirens | reverse complement strand
TATATTGTGAGCTAATCCTTACTGTGATTTTTCCCTCGGGTTTTCACGTAAATCTGGTGTTGTCTTGTGCATGGTGTTAAAGTTGTTTCATTTTTTGTTATTTGCTTTTCATGCTAATTCATCATAACAGATTAAGGGTTTAATGAATGCATGTGGATTTGAATGTTAATGAGGGTTTTGATGTTTTGATAAGATACAATTGATTTACCCCCCCTCTCAGTTGTCTTGTTCATTCGACACTTTATTAAGTTAACTAAGTGATTTTCTATGTTAACTAAAGTGAGAAATTACTAGGGTTGCTCCTATATAGCACTCAACCCTCATTGTATTATTACTCTAGAGATTTACACTTCTTCTCTCAAACTTTCAACCTTTGAGGACTCTTGTTTTCCTTGAAGATCCTTGAGGTTCTTCTATAGCTTTTTCTTGTCGAGGAATATTGCACATATTTTTTGCAGATCTCTTGAATGGAAGGTGTATTTGTTTTTTGTTTGATCTCGTGGCTCATGGTTTTTCACAATTCTAACAAGAATGGATGTTAAGACAATAATAATAATACCAATTTCCCGATTTAAATTTTGAAATGAGCTTGAATGAATAATTGACTCTAGAATGGAAAATAGATAATATATTAAGGTCGTCGTATCAAGTTTTTATTCCTCTATCCTCATGTGAATGAAGATGTACTAGGCTGGTGCCTTTAACTGAATGTTGTTTATGAATATAACCTTATATGCATGCAAATTATGGGGGGTGTTGTATCTAAATTTCTTAGCTTGTTCATGTGTCCATCCTCTAGATTGATCACTGGCTCCTTGGAGCACTTTAGATCTGCTATATTCAAATTTATATGACTACACTTCATTGATGATGTCAAGTATGAACTTCAATTCCCTTTATATGGTTTTGATGTGAGAAGTTGTGTCTTCTCACTTGTATCTTTTCTCCTTAACTAATCACACCTCCTCAAACTAATTGATGTCTTTATCTTTATGCCTTTAATTAATATCAATTAATTCCTTTAACTAATTGTTTGTTTCATGATCGAGTAATTATTACTTCAGGCAACGATATACTTAATTGATGCTTCTCACTTATACTTGTTCAAACTGTCTTATCTTTTTCTAACCCACCATAGCTTACTTCTCATCCATTGTTTGGGATGTTATGCCCATTGTATGTGAATTCTTTATTATTCGAGTGGGGGGGTTTATTATAGATATACATAGTCTCCACGTCCACCCTTATAATCCAGGTCCCTCCATTG
The DNA here is from genome assembly GCA_007258455.2 of Sequoia sempervirens. Lineage (NCBI taxonomy): Eukaryota > Viridiplantae > Streptophyta > Pinopsida > Cupressales > Cupressaceae > Sequoia > Sequoia sempervirens. The sequence goes on along the minus strand of VDFB02129564.1, from coordinate 61,519 downwards.
CCTCAATAATAATCCCGATTAGTATATGAAGGAGATTCAATAGTGTTCCAATCGAAAGGCAATGAGTGTAATAAGATGCCACGAACTTGGTGGTGGAAATATCAAATTCCTCGATACAATCCACCACTTGAATACAATATGAATTAGCCCGACTAGTCTATTAATTGCCCAAATATGACTCTACATGAGTATCAACGATGAAGGTGGTATAATATATCAATATGCCCAATAATGATTATTTCCTTTAATTTAATGTGCATAGTGATCACAATGCAAGGCGATAACTAAGTGAACATACAATCACTTAATTTCAGCTTCGACCTCCAACAACAACTTCTATAAAAAGATGTGTCTTGTCCTCCTTTTCCATGTTTGGATAAAACCCCTTGATCATCTTGAACATATAAGTTTAAATCTTTATTTTAAACTTAAATATAATTGCTTATTTGGAGTGGGGGTTATTACAATGTAGTAGACTTTCTTGAAGAATCACAAATATATTTTGAAGTAGAATGCATCCAAAATTGAAGAGGGAGATTAAGAATCCTTACCCATATTGCAGAAACTTGTTAACATTTCATGCCACCCTTAGATGACCCATCATTGATAACCGATTTGAAAGATCCTACATGGGCCATCTTGCATGAATTTTCCTTGAGGAGGTTCCTAGAATTTGCTAAGTCCTAAGTTTTCAGGCTTTCAAGTTTTCACATACCTCTCTTTTGGCATACCTTCTTCATCACCTCTGATTCTCCATATCTTTCGCTTCTTCCTTCTATTTTTATCGCCTAAGTGTTTCAAGTTTTGACCATCGACCTTACCCTTTAACCTTTATTGCTTCCTCTTTGTAAGCCTTAAGCCTTACCTCTGATCACCGTAGCTCAATTAAGTCCTTCAAGATTTTCCTAAAGTGTTGCATTTCGAACTTCGGGGGTTGGGCTTCCCTCTTATCTCCTTCCATCTTTTCAAATTAGGCATTAATCCTTCATCCCAACTCTTGACCTCTGAAATCCCTCTTAGGCTTTTCACCTTTCGGGCATGGCGATGTTTAGTAGTTAGGACAGACTATATGAGGTGATGTTATGGGGGTTTCCAAGACCTACAATACCCTAATAAGACTAGGGTATGCTAACACATAGGGAAAATCGAATAGTAATAAACCCTAGCTAAAAAAAACCCTAAACCCAAACATAAACAAAACATATATACAACATAATAAAAAGAATCAGAAGGAAGGTTAAAAACAACATACCCGAAATATGAAGGATGATGATGATAACCCTAAAAATCCACCCTAAATCCACAAGGAATTTGTAAGCACAAAAATTTGATGACAAACAAACAAGAGACGACCTCGGAGGATGAATGAAATGAGTAAAACAAGATTAAAGAGGACTTAAAATTTGGTTTTAAGCCGAGTGAAAAGACATTTAAAACCCCACCATTAATGCACTTGTGTGAACTTGAGTTGCAATGGCGTTAAATTTCACTGCATATACACCTTTAAATTTGTTTGATAAAGGACATGTAGGGGCACTAAAATTCAACGCCCCTATATGTTTTATTTTTTCAAGGAGTGTGCAGGGGCATTGAAATTCAATGCTCTTGCATGAGAGAAAAATACTAACACCAAAAATTAAAATTTTGCAACTTTTTTATTTTTGCAAATTTCAAAAAATGGAAACAGGTTAACACTCGAAATGAATTTTTGAGGTATGGGACCATGCATGAGGGCATGTATGATTTTCCTCATTGTGCGTGCTCATAGGACATAGGCTACAAAGTAAACAAGTTTTGTAGGGGTTATCCCACAAATTGAGCACAACTGAATTCGAGGATAACAATTGGCTCTAACTGGGGAGCTTCCTTCAATTATTCTTTGAAATGATTGAAGGAAGAAGAATTCCAGTCTCTAAGTGCCTTCATCCATTCATTGGGCTATAGATTCAAGAGACACAAAAAGACACAAAAACACTAAAAAGAAAAGACATAAGAAATGTACAAATATTTACAAACTTATCTAATGCCTCATTGAGTGAAGAGCTTCAGATGTTTTCTATTGTGAGGCAGGGAAAAAGGAGTCCCATCCTGGTATGCTAGCAAGAAACTATTTTCACCACAAAGTTGGTGAATCTTGAAAGGTCCTTTCCATAATGAATCAAAATTTCCATGCATACCCTTAGGTTTTCTTTTTCCCCATAGGAGGACTTGATCTCTAACCTGGAAATCACCAGATTTCACTTTTTTGTCATAAAGCTTTTTGACTTGGCCTTGGTGTTCCGCAATACGATCCACCACCTAAACACGCTTATCCTTGAATTCAACTTGGGAACATAATGTACTTATCTATAAAGTTGTCAAAAGTCTTGTCTTTTATGGCCTTGGCCAATTTTAAAGCAGGAAATTCCAAAGTGATAGGAATTTCTACGTTCAACCCATACAATAGTTGAAATGGTGACATACCAATTGCCCTTTTTGGGATAATGCGATCTTCCCACAACACATCATACAATGTTTTGTGCCAAGATCTCTAATTATCGTCTACTAGCTTCTGAATGATGGTGACCAAGTTTTGGTTGCTTGATTTTGCTTGACCATTATCTTGAGGGTAGTAGTCTAAAAATGAGACATGTGATCCCATGCTCGAAGCAAAATTTAGTTATTTCTTTAGACAAGAACGAAGTAGCATTATCTGCCACTATTTTATTTGGAATGCTAAACCGGGAGATGATTTTTTCTTTAAGGAAATTGTATACCACTTCAGAAGTAGCATGCTTTACTAGAATAGCTTCCACCCACTTAGTAAAATAGTCGGTTGCTGTCAAGACATAACTGTGCCCTGCAATGGATGATGGATTGATGATGTCGATGAAATCAATACCCCATTGTTGGAAGGTTTCTTCAATGATAACTAACTTAAGGGGAAGTGCAACTAACTTGGGTTTCCCCAAAAACTTCTGGCATAGTTCACACCTACATACCCAGTTGTATGTGTCTTAGAATAGTGTGGGCCAATAGTAATTTTCTTGAAATATTTTGTGAGCCATTACTGGTGCTGAGAAATGTCCACTACATTCCAAGCTATGAAATGACTCCAATAACTTGCTTTGTTGTGTTTTATCAACACAACATAGAAAGGTACCATCAAGACTCCTCTTGTACAAATGGTTGTCCAAAAGGATGAAGTTCGTAGCTTTGAGTTTGACTATCCTCTTTTCTTTGTAAGTCAATTGCTTTGGACATTCTCCATAAGTGAGAAAGTGTGCAATATTTGAATACCATTCGTCAGTTGTACTGACAAACAAGACTATGATAATATCCTCATCATTTACTTCCTCAACACTTGATAGTTCTTCTAGTTTATTATCAGCAATGAGCTAACACAAACCTTTCTCACGTACCAACTTGGTGGGCTTGATCTCCATGTCGTATTTCTGAATCTTGGAAATCCAGTTACCTCTCTTGGTTCCAAACTCTTGTTGTGTCAAAATTGACTTGATTGTAGAATCTAGCACTAATGCAATGACATGGGAGATAAGTATGTAAAACCGGAAATGCTTCATTTCCTTAACCACAATGAAAACATGTTTTTCCATTGATGATTATTTCAACTTGATGATTATTCTGGTGCACCAATATTGCAGATAGTGTATGCTCAGAAGTATAACTATATATGATAAAATCCTTGGTATAGTCAGGGAAGACTAGCACTAGTGCATGTGCAATGGATTCCTTGATGTCATTGAATGCAACTTTTCCTTCAATGCTCCACCAAAATATTGATTTACTCTTCATCATATCAACGATATGACATGTTTTTTCTACAAAGTCAAGGACAAACCTTAGCAATAAATTTACCTTTCCAAAGAAATTGTGGATGACCTTCTTACTTGAAGGTAAAGTAAGACCATGTATAGACTTGAACCGTTCTGGATCAATCTTGATACCTTCCTTAGACATAATGTGATCAAGGAGTTTACCTTCGACAACCCCAAAAATTGACTTCTTAGGGTTGAGGGAAATACAATGCTACCAACACCTCTCAATGACTTGCTGCAAGTGATGAAAATGTTCTTGACATTTCTTTGAGAAGATCGTCAAATCATCAAGATAGACCACAATAAACTTACCCATGACATCACGAAAAGCTAAGTCCATTTCTTTTTGAAATGTTGCGCCTACATTTATTAAACCAAAAGGCATTCTACGATAAGAAAAGTATCCCATGGAGTGGTGAAGGCGGTCTTATGTTGGTTTTCTTCACTTACCTCTACCTAATTGTATCCGAAAAATCCATCCAACATAGATAACATTTTCGATCCCGTCATTGTTTGCAACACTAGGTCCATTATCAAGAGGGGGTAATTTTCCTTTAGTGACAGTTGATTCAAGTTTCTAAAATCCACACAAATGCGGATTTCTCCATTCTTTTTTCGTACACGAACAATATTTTTATCCACGTTGAATGGTGAATAGGAAAGATAATCCTTGCATTAAGCATCTTTTGAATTTTAGAACGAATAGTACCTGAAATTTTTGGATTGTATTGCCTTTGCTTTTGTTTGTGAGGCAAGGAACTTGCCTTTAGGGGAATCTCATGTTGTACCTCTTTCAAATGGAAAAATTTCAAGTCTTCATAACAATAGGAAAGCACATCCATGTACTACCATAACAACTCTACAAACTTATATTTCTCATCTAGCATGCAAAATTTGTCGATGTTCACCATCTTAGGATCTTCCTCAATTCCCAAGTTGACTTGCTCTACTTCCGTTGATAATTTGGAACCGGACTGCTGCTACTTTTTGACTTAATGGTCATGTTTGTCAAAAATTCTCTCGAGAGATACCAAACCTTTGGGAATCTTGTTTCCTTTGAGCTGCAAAACTTCTTCGCCAGTGTCTGGATCTACCTCAAAAATTGACTCTCGTGGAGGATAGTCACTACCTTCAAAATATAACTCATTAAAAAATTTTAGCCTTCTCAAGAAAGGCAACGATCTTATGATTTTCATTGAAAATTTTTCAGTTGTCTAAGTTATCTAGAACACTAGGCCGAAACACTAGCTCAATAGTGTAAGTAGTACCATGAAAGTCTCTGCAAAATTAAAAGAGTAGCTGACACTGCTAAAGAGGCAACTTTATCATTATACTCCCTAGTTTCCACATATATATTGAATGCATCAAAACCCTCAATGCAATCCCAAATGAGATTGCAGTAATGCCTTAGTCTCTCATTTTTCATTTGATATAGGTATCTTACTAGAAAAACCATTAACTCAACATCACCTTGAGCATGAATGTTTTTAATTCACTTCTTATGTGAAACCTCCATACCTAACAATAATGCCTCATACTTTGCAGTGTTGTTAGTATTATCAAATTGCAACTTGAAGGAAAAAGGAAAAAAAATCCCTTGTGGAGATATAAAAATAATCCCCACACCAAATCCCGTAGAAGAGCATCTGCCATCAAATTCCATAATCCAAACACCATTTGGATCACCTTAACTGAAAACTTCAAATTTTGAAGCCTCTTCATCAAAAGAAGTTTTATCATCTAAAGATGAAAAGCTATCTGAAAATGATTGTCTTTCTAAAGTAGGTGATTCATTAGTTTTTTATTCTTTGCTTGAAATTTTTCCTAAAAGCTCAAAATCTTCACCAGTTTGCAAATAGTATGTACCCATACCTACAGATTCAAAAAGGATCTGAGCTCTTGGGTCATCTAACTTTGTTACAAGAAACTTGGACTCCCTTTTTGGAAATAATTTCAGCATAACACCCTTGACGAGTATTCTAGCTTCTAGCCAGTCTATATTAATTTTACCCCCTACATCCTTACAAAAGTTGTGTCCTAACAATATCCCATATGATGCTAGGATGTCAGCTACTAAGATAGTCATTTTGATCTTCTTGTTCGGGAATGTAACAATGCAAATTGTGCATCCTTAATTCTTCCTTATCAAAGGAACTTGTTTATTCTCCATTGAAAAGCAATGACCAAAATTTTTGGTTAGATTCAAACACAAAGCGGTAGCCACTTTGGTAGGCATCACATTGTTAGAGGTGCTCGAATCAATAACACAATTTCTTAGCTTATAACCGTTGATGAGCAATGAGATGTAAAATGGATCTATCTTCCTGAGAATGGATGAGGGAACTAAAACCAAATTGCTTTTGCAGAGGCCTAGGCTTGGGAACAACTGGTTTGTCTTGAGGAGAATCTTGGCTTGGATGGGTTTCCTTATCTTTAAAAAACTTAACAAGTCTATCAAACTGGTCAGGATTAGCCTTGAGATATTCCACTTTTGACATTTGTATCTTGGTCTTCTTTGCATGGCCAATTATATCAAAAGCTTGAAATGAATTTATCAAAGAAGATTTGATAGTTTCATTGGTAGGCTTAGGAAAACAAATTTTGGTCTTAGGAATTAGAGAGTTGGTCTTAGACATAAAAGAAGAAGTAGGAGGATGATTGGTACTTGCTTGCTTCCTACTGTATCTTTCGGTTGAACTGAAAAAGGAGCCCCCCTTTTAGCGATAGTAACTAGTGGATGTGGGCTATCCTTTTCTTTCGATGCATCAACTTGTTGTTGATCAAGTTGATTTTGTGAACGAGTGAAAACAACATAAGCATCAACAATAGGTTCATCCTCTTGATCAAACTCTTCATAACTTAGATACCCGATATTAGAGTCGCCAGCTGGATCTTCATCTTCCTCTTGGAAGAGATTGGCGTTGGTATTTTCTTCTGATTGATATTTTGGCTGTGTAAAATCTTCTTGCTCAGCTTCATAGTATCCCACTATTACATTTGTGGGAGATGCCTCAAGTGCAAGCCTTCCTTGCGGTGTTGGAAGTCTATTCTGATTCCTTTGAGCATTGCTAGAATAATTGGAAGAATTAGGATAGGTTCTCCTTGAAACGTCCTTATAGGCAAGAGAAAATGAACCTTAGACATTTGCTTCTCCAAAGCTAGCAATTCATTTGCTAACTTTTGCACTATAGGATTCGTGGTGCTCAAGGAATTTTGAACTGATGATGTTTGTCCTTTGTTTCTTTTCTTATCTTTTTAGAAAGAATCAAATTATCTCAAGCCTCATAGCCAATGCTTGAGCTGCTACAAGACTAGTTGGATTAACTCTTCACAATAAGAAACTTACCTCCGACAACTGAGTGTTAATGAAAAAACACTTCAGATTTTGAGGAGTTGGTTGTGCATCAGCTGGAATCCTAGTTGTCAACTTATTAAATTTTTCCACGAACTCACGCATGGGTTCTTGTGACTCTTTTCTCATTGTTGTAAGTTGATCTAAAAAGGCACGGGCATCCTCAATGGGCTTAAATCTTTCCTCGAACTTGGTTTGAAGTGTAGCCCAATTTGTGATAGTTCCAGTAGCAAGATTGTAGAACCAATCAACCACTACTTGAAAAGTTTCAACAAACAACCTTACTAAAACATCCTCATGTTCCACACCAAGAACCCCGCATACAATATAAAGTGCAGTGAAATTCTCATCTAGATGTTGCTTTCCATCCCCATAGAATTTGGGGATGTTCTTACATGAAACCCGAGGAAGTTCATACATAGGTTCCACCAATATCAAAGGACCAAAGGTGTTACCCCAAGGACTGGGAGGTGGTTGAGCTAGCATTCTACCTTGATTGAATGGAGGGATAATATACCTTTGAACTGGTGTAATAGGCAAAGTCCTTTGAATGCCAGAAGCTTCACTTGGAAGAGGTGATCTTACACATCGAAGTTGATCTTGTCCTTGGAGGAAAAATGTCAAAGTTGTGTTTCCTCAATAGTTCAAATGTAGGATCAACTTGACCTTACGCCCTTAGACCACATGTATAGCTTCAACCAAAATCATGATGCTTTAGTTGTGTAATTGTATCCCTAGCAAAGTTGCCAAAAAATTGTTGGGTGAAAGTTTTGTAATTCCTTTAACAATTACAAAATGGTATTTTCAATCACAGCTATGATGAGAAATTAATCTATCCTCTCATAAAGAGGAGGCTCCCTTATTGCTCACTAAATCAACTAGTAATTAAACTATTCTTATGTACACTACCCCTATCCATAGGGGTGTTTCCATCATCCTATTCTCTTATTTTAGAATGGATGTTTTCCTTTTTCAATATTAAAATAGTATTCCCATGATGTTTACAACATGTAACAAAATACAAAACAATAGTTGGAGGAATAATGACGAATATCTGATTCAGTTAGACGTAAGAATAATTAGAATGATACCATAAAGTGATATTAACAAGAAAATCCAACAAAGTCTTTTGTAACTTTCCACAATGATTCGAATGGTAACAAGTGTAGCAAGTTGTAGCTCAAAGAATATGAATGAACAACACCAAAAGACCCACAAGAACATAGCCAATAATCACAGTTCAAAGACTTCAAGTAATTAACCAAATTCATACACAAATACATAAATCTCCAAACACAATATTGTAGCTCAAAGTTTATCAATACCAAATCTGAATTCCCTTCAACAATGAAATATCATGCCACTTTAATAAACCAATTTCAAGATAATGTGATAAGAGAGACGTAAGAACAATCTTACACAACAAATATGCTCAAAAGAAAGGTTGGATGCGAATCCGCTTCTTTTATTAATCATTTTTTGATAATGCACATTCAACACAAAGATTCAAGTATGCTTCTCAAAATGGGAAACGTTTTGCTTCAAAAGATCAAAGGTACATTACAAAAGAAACTCCCTCATATAAAAAGAGGAGAGTTGAGAGCTAATCTAGGAAAAATATAACTAATTTGACTTATTCAACAAGAGAGTCCGATTTGATTTAGGATTCGTGTTGTTTTTACATGTAATTACATTTCGGAAAAAAAGACATGTAAAATGTCAAAAACTAATTACACATGAAAAATACTGAAAAATAAACTAAGTCAAGACATGTTCAACTTTCTCCACCATTCTTCTCCAATAGATCTTCATATTTTTTTAGGATCACTTAAACTTCTTCATCGTTCGGACCTGATGTATGCTTGGAAATAGCAAGAACTTTTGTTATTGAATCCTTGACAACATTTCGAGCTTTTCCATGTCTTTCCAGAAATACCTTAATGTTGTCCAGGGTAAGTTGAATATCTAATAGTTTTTCCATGGAAGCCATTATGTAGGCTTGATCTTTGAATTCCTTCTGGATCATTAGGTAATTTGTAAGGAAACTCCTCAATTTTATTGACAAGATTCAAATCAAATATCTTCTATGATTTCCTGAGTTTCCTACAAGTCCTTGATTAAACCTTTGATGACACTGATATTATGCTTCAGTGTTTCCTTGACATCAATGAACATCTCCTTGTTAGGAAGGACCCCATTCTCAACTAACACACTGATCTTGAGTTCTTTCATCTTCGTCCAAGCTCCTAAACACTCCTCCATTTCTTGCAAATCCTCAAAAAATGTATCAATGGCCTTGTTCAACTCTGCCTTTACTTGTGACATATTTTCCATCTTTTCCATGGATGACATCAATTGTTGAGACCCTTGTTCTTTCATTTTGTTAATGAAATCACCTACTACTATTCCCTTGGAATGAGTTTTCTCTACCTTATGTATGACAGGATCCTCTATACTGGTAGCCATAGGCTCAATTGACTCCGAAGATTGAGTAATATTTTGGAGTACTGAGGTCAATTGCTCAACCTTGGCCTTATACTAATTCTCCATATATCTCTCTTGAGAATACTTCTCAATGAGAGAAGTAAGTGCTACTTGTGAATCCTCCTTAGCAAATTCATGATTCCTCTTGCCAAGTTCTACTCTGGTGATTGAGTACTCAAAGATGTCAATATCTCTTGTTGCCTTTCCAGGAGGAGATTGTGCCACCTCTGCATACTTATTGCTTGCTTTGTCCACAAACACCCAAGAAAGGGTCTTCGATTTCTTTGTTGATTTCATTTTTGCTGGCACTAGTTGACCAAAATCAAAGTCATCTAGAGAGATGACTTATTTCTTTCTCTTTGTTGTCTAGATCTGTAACCAAGGTGGAAGCGGAGAAGAACTCTCTTCAAGTCCTATAGTCATGGTTTGAGAGGCTAGAGCTGCAAACACAAAAGTTGTAGTAACAAGTGGAGGAGTGTTAGTCAAAATAGCTCCTAGGGTCTCCACACTTGTCACATTTTGTAGAGATTAAAAAAGGAATTTATATCTAACTCTGATATAAAAGTTATATCATAAGAGGGAGAAGATAGACTTGGAATACTAGAAGTAGAACCAAACAGATCTCCAAACTCATTACTAGGTCTATCAAAAATAGATCTCAATGTTGGGGATGAATGAATGGAATGAATAGTGATAGTAGGTGTCATAGAAACAAAAACATCATAAACAATGGTAGCCGATGGCAATGGTTGCTCAACAGTAGTGGCAGGAGGGGTGGGGATAGGCACAAAAGTAGTAATGGGAGAAGAGGTAACAGGAGGATCCTCCAAAATGTTCTCTTGAGAGGACATTTTTGCTTCCTCATGTTGCCCTTCTTCCTCTTCCTTGTTAGATTTAGTATCAGATTTAAGCAAACAGAAAATGCAACACATAAGACAAATAGAACAAAACATATATCCTGGGAAAACCCTCCTTCTCGAGGGAGAAAAACCCAACAACAATATATCACTTATATATTGAATAATAATCAGCAATTCACTTTACAATGATGCCAATCACAAGTTTGAATCAATCAACACCACACTTGGTGCAATCTCAACAATAATATCGAACTCCTTCAATTATATCGATCTCTATGAAGATAAATATTGTACTCCAATATCGAACTCCTTGTTGTAGATGAATTCACACTTCTTGTCAATGAATAGAATGTATGTATGATCAAATGAATGAACAACTCTATTATATACAAGTCGATGAGAAGGTCTCCATAAAATGTGTCCCTTCAAGATGAAAGGTCGGCCGCACATGAAAGGTTATGTCTCATACAAAGGGTGGCGAATCCCAACATGAAGTCGGCCACATAAAATAAATATTATTTAATCTTTAAGTGAAGCACCTCTTCACAAATCACATCCAATAAATTAAATAGCAGTTGGCTATATTTAATTTATTATTTATTACCAATTCCACTGGAAGTATGAGGCCCGTGGCTATACATCAACACTCCCTCTTAGCTAGGGAGGAATACTTCCATATATCCAAGGTCATGGAGTCTCTCAACATGACACCCACAATGGCTACACCCATATGTGGAAAGAGCTTATCACGGAGTCACTCAACGTGATATCGTCCATCATGGCTACTCCCATGTATGGAAAAGAACATGTGCACATGTGCCCATCACGGAGTCACTCAACGTGATGTCATCATCTCAACATGACGTCCACCATGGCTACTCCCAGAAGGTGGCTAAACACAAATACAAAAGAAATCATCATAGAGTCTCTCAACATGATGTTGTCATGGAGTCTCTCAACATGACATCCACCATGGCTACTCCCAGAGGGTGGAAACAAGGGCTTTCACCTCAAATTTCTCTCTCACAAAGAAAGATGCATTAACAAGGGCTTACACCTCAAATTCCTCTGTCTCAGAGGAAAATGCATTAACAAGGGCTTACACCTCAAATTCCTCTGTCTCATAGGAAAATGCATTAACAAGGGCTTACACCTCAAATTCCTTCGTCTCAAAGGAAAATGCATTAACAACAGACCTTCATGATGATGTGACTCCTTCTAAAGCTCCAAGTACTTGCATCAACCTTTTCACCTCCTTGTCCATGGTTTCCTACAACGCTTGCCTTAGAGAATTGGTTTTCAGTACACACCTTTGTAGAGAATTCAAGGTTGTCCTTCTCAACCTCATCCCAGATCACCCTATTCTAAATGGGTTTGCGGAGCTACCAATGTCAAATTCAAATTTACTGTCCTATGTAATTATGATCTCTACAGCTAAAGAGGTCTTCCAAGGACTTAGCACCTAGCCTGCAACACTGTAACCTTCACTTCTTCTCAGTGAGTCACAAAACTCCCTCTTGATCCCTACCTCAGAGATTGCAAAGAATTCTTCTAGGAGTGAACTCCCCTCCATTGATTGATCTCATAACCTTAATCCTATTCTAGGACATGCTCACAACTCGAGCCTTGAATCCTCAGAATTTGACTCCTTCTGAATGTCATTTCCTCCTCTTCGAAGTAACTGATCACAATGACAATTTGTAGTGGTTCTTTTAGTGTCTTCATCTTTCTCAATCTTCTTTGTTGATGCAAACTCTCCATCCAAGGCTGACCCAACCTTGTGTCCTTGAGAGATGTCTATAGTTATGTGTCATCAACTCAGTCTCATGGTTGCAAGTTGAGACTTCCTCACAGGATACCTCAAGCTCTTCCTGCCTTGAAATCTCTCTCCATCTTGTAAACTATCTTCTCACGTTATTCAAATAATTAAGTCATCATTTATTTGCTTCTTGATCCAACTTGCATTTTAAGAGGATTAATAATAGTTTATATAAAAAAAAATCAAACTACAAGTGAAGCATATAGAAAATACCATTAGAAAGATCAATTAAAGAAATAATAGAACTTATGTTTGTTGATTTTGGTATAACTTTCGTCTTTACTCAATTTTTCTCTTGGAAATGCAATCACAACACAACAAAAGACAATCTGCTCAACTTGGATTTCTCAGACACTTTATGCACCCAACATATTCAATATAGAATCAAGCCTCTCAATGAATCAAGGCACCATCACAGTTCATGCACATAGAGAATGGTATCGATGTGACCAACCAATCACAACCGAAATTGTAGTTCTCCATTCATTTCAAAGTCACACTTAGAAATCTTCACAACTAGCATGAAACAACTCGTAATGAAAGAATGCTATCTCGTAAGGATATTATGCCAGTGATCACCACTTAAAAGAAACCACGACCTCTCTAATTACATGATCCAAATAATCAATGTTAGATTTGCACAACTCAACAAACTAAATTTCAACCCAGAAAGGTGATTTCAAACAAAGAATACTTACCTCTTGAAAGATTCTGATAAATGCTAATCACTATATTCAATATGATTCGATGCTCTTGCACTTAGATCAGTCCAAAACCTTCCTTCTAAAGGTTCACGGCTTGATCACAGGCCCATGTCTCAAAATTTGTAGTGGTGGTTGGGTAAATTTGAATGGTTCCCATAGAAACTAAGACTACAATTATACTCCTTTCTGCAATTGATTACAATAGATTCCCAGCACCATATGCACCAAGACCAGATCACGATATTTATCAAAATGACAATTTCCAGAAACTAAGGTGAGTGTTGCTGCTTGGTAAGGATGAGGTTGCTTCGATCTGATGATGCATCGCTACTAGTAACAACTCAACTTTGCAATGAGACCTTCCCGACACAAAAAATTGATACATGATGTGCCCCACCCGATACAAGGATCTCACCCGACATTCACAGGAGATCACTCGGCTTCAGAGATTGATGCAAGGTAGTGCGCAGAGGTGTGTAGATAAGGTGGTAGCAATGAGAAACCTCTGTAAGGGGTCCTGGCGAAGTCAATGCCCGAAGATGGAGGTGGATCGCGCGTCCAATCTACCTTTGGCGTGAATGATATTCAGGGGTGCAATGGAGTCTATAGACTTAGATACAAAATTTGTTTCCCCTCCCAACTCTGTGCATTATAACGATGCTCAGGAATGCATGATGTCGATAGGGCTCTCGTGATGTCAGTGTTGCATCGTTGCCATAAGCCCGTGTACTCTCTGGTGGTGACGACTAACTCAAGGAATTGCTAACAGGAGTTTCGATTGCCTTTGGAATGCATATTCTCCAGTCCTCAACCCAAATACGATGTCTCTAATGCTGTGATCTGGACCTGGTATGTTTGTTGTGATGCCAACTTTAATGAACAAAACTCTTCTCATCACTTCTATTGTTTTGATGGGAGTGACGCACAACACTTGACAAATGCTCAGGTGCTGGTGTGAATAGAGATATCACCGGAATGAATCTGTCAATGTAATCTATATCATTAATTCCACCATAGTCTTAACTTTAAATAAAGACACGACTTTCTCCAGGTATTCCTTTGATTCTTTTATTCAATCCTGAGCCTGAAGATTAATTATTCTACATCGAGTATTCAATGTGTTATCAATGGACCTTATCCAAGGTCATTTAGGCTCCCAACATGCTACCCTTATTGGTTTCCTAAATTTTCTATAGACAAGCTCTGATTGACTGGACTATTTAACCAAATCTGATCAATTCCCCCGAACCTTGCTCTGATACCATGTTAGATTTAGTATCAGATTTAAGCAAATAGAAAATGCAACACATAAGAGAAATAGAGCACAACATATATCCTGAGAAAACCCTCCTTCTCGAGGGATAAAAACCCAGCAACAATAAATCACTTATATATTGAATAATAATCAACAATTTGCTTTACAATGAGCCCAGTCACAAGGCCGAATCAATCAACACCACACTTGGTGCAATCTCAACAATAATATCGAACTCCTTCAATTATATCGATCTCTATGAAGATAAATATTGTACTCCAATATCGAACTCCTTGTTGTAGATGAATTCACACTTCTTGACAATGAATAGAATGTATGTATGATCAAATGAATGAACAACAACTTTATTATATACAAGTTGATGAGAAGGTCTCCATAAAACACATCCCTTTAAGATGAAAGGTCGACCACACATGAAAGGTTATGTCTCATACAAAGGGTGGTGAATCCCAACATGAAGTCGACCACATAAAATAAATATTATTTAATCTTTAAGTGAAGCGCCTCTTCACAAATTGCATCCAATAAATTAAATAGCCATTGGCTATATTTATTTTATTATTTATTAACAATGTCGTTGGAAGTATGAGGCCCACAGCTATACACCAACATTCCTATCCTTCTTCCTAGGCTAATACTTCTCTTGTTGTTGTAGATGGCCCTTTAGTGGTCTGGCCTAGTTTATTCTCCTTTATGACAAACATAATCCTTGGTTTGGGAGCTTTGTTGGAGCTAGGAACATCTCCTTTGTTCTTTGTTCTCAGCTTAGATTTCTTACTTGCAAGTTCTTCACTTCTTACTCCTCTAACCCAGTATCAAAACATTTCAATTGTATCCCATTTTCTTTTTACCAAACATTTGTGTTTGCTAGGATAGGTTGAAATCATACCCTAATTGATGTGACTTCCTTTTGGGACCATTGGATCGAAGGTAGAGGACATCTTGCAATATTATTTCTTTCGTAGACTAGGTCTAGAATGATTTCATCATCTTCCATTCCCTTTGGAATATCTACAAGATCAAGATTATCAATTTTCTCTAAGATCGGCTGACAGTAATCTAGTTTCCTTATTTCCTCCTCTATCCTACAATTTGCACACACATCTTCAATCTGGTGTACATGGGTGTAGAATTTCTTAATCCTATCCTTCATTCCCCTATAATCAAAATTAGGCCTCTTTTTGTAGGTCTTCATGGTGACCCATTGCATTTCTGATTCTACTGCCTTAGCCTTTGGAGGTGTTAAGATATAATACCTGCCAATTGTAAGGGAAAACTTAAAGCCTAGTTTGTGTGATTCCATCTGCTTGTTGTGGATAGCCATTATTTGACTACAAAGCTCCATTAGGACAATCTTATGACTGGGGCATCTTGGGAGCATGTAAGGATAACATGTGAAACAAACAACTCTCAAATATGTGAATGTAGGAAACTGCAAGTATAAGCAACCATATTTATTGACAACGGCCCAAGCTTCATCTCAAACACTTTTGTTACCCAATTCCCTATCAAACATGCATAGATAAGTGGCAAAGAAGGCATCGTTGACCCTTCGTAAATGATGAATTTTTTTGCTCAGGGTCAACTAAGGATAGTATTGGTAAACTAGAATGCGTCTCCTATCACCTTTTGTACCAGACCTAGAAAGCTTCTCATAGAAGCAACAACATATACCAAGTAGGAAGTCATGTAGAACTACAAGTAAGTGGGTACCTTGATCATTTGTTAATGAATAGCATCATTGATTTGTTGTCGCCAATAGATTTGTTGTTGTATCTTCTTAATAACATAGATATACCAAAATATCTAATCTAGAAAATTGAAGGAATTAGGAAAACATTTTACCCTGCTAAGAAGGGTAATTAAATCATTGATTTCCTCAACAAAATAACTCCTAGGAAAGCTTTTTGGCCATCTTTAAATGCTTGGAAATGGATTCATCAACCATCTGGCATCGATTTTCCTTTTACAATTATCTGTATCCTGATCATAATGAACCTGCACCTTCTCAATTGTAAGATTTAAATATTTGTCAATACTTGGACACCGAAAGATTAGATTAAAGAACTTTGCATCAAGCCTAATAACCACATTCCCATCAGCATCCCTGACACTTCTATCATCTTGGTTATATAATGTGTGGCTGCTACAAGTACAAACTCAGGATCATGTGAGGTAACTGGGAAAGAAGAAACCAACTAAATGTTTCTCTCAACTATATATCTCATTCCATCAGTCAAGGGTTACTTCTTGGTTCATTCCACAAACTCAGACATGTCCACATGTCTTATTTTTGTATCCTTAATCTCACCAATTTTGGAGGACACTGAAGTTACCAGGACAATCCCATGGTATTTGTACTTCGTGGCCTTAGCTTTGCTCGGAGAAGGCTTGGACATTGATAGAATTGATTTGTAAGGAATAAGATAATGTGCAAAGGAAACTGCAGCAAGAAGGTAAAATTTCCCAGTGTTAGAAAAATCATGGGTTACATGCACAAGTGGGAAAATTTTGAGCAATTGCATGGGTTTGAAAAGCTTAGGGACAATGGTGGTGAAAAACTGAGCAGATGCGGGCGAAATAGCAACATGGATGTGAAGGTGAATTTTTTTTTAGTGTTAGCATGAAATTTGCAATCTGGGTGTAAGAGCACTAAAATTTGACGCCTCTTCATGCATTTTTTGTTTCATGTGTAATTTCCCTAAAATTTAACACATTTGCATATTGGAAGAACAAAAATTTGTAAGGGCGGAGAATTTCTTTGCCCCTACATGGGGTAAAATGCACTTAAGTGCAAGGTCAGAAAAATTTTCCGACCCTGCATATGGGGAAAATTTCTAAGGAAAAATCCATTGATTCATGATATGACTTGATGTAAGGGTGGCAAAATTTTCCAACCCTACATATGAAGGTTGAGTTTTTATGCTACAACAAAAAAATTCAATTCCATTACATTTTGGAACAAAAGGTAGAGCTTCACATGTATAAGCGACAAAAATTACCACTTATACATGTTTGATTGGGTCGGGCATTTTCAATGTTTTAGCGGTGAATTCACCCGACCCAGCCTTATAGGTAAAATTTATAATCTTGAGAAGGTGGTAAATTTCACTGCTTCTACACAGAGAGAAACTTGTTTGAATTTTTCAGCCTTGCACATAAAATTATTACATGTAATGTCAAGAAAAATCCTCGACATTGCAAGTAATATGTAATAACACTGCACTATCGGTGAAATTCACCAATACATTATTAATAAAAATGGGCTATGCATGTTTCGGTGTGGACCTTGCATGCAACGACGACAAAATTTTCCAACCCTACATGCAAGTTCTGCACTTGGGAGGTTTTCAAATGTTTAATGTTAGATCGAGGTAACACCCTGAAGGCATATTAAACTGTTTTGTTTATGCATCACAAGGTTTAATACTCACATGATACGAGGGAGGCACAATAATGTGTTTGACTATTGGTGTAATTAATATTTAATTACACTTTTACATAATTTTACTTAGGTAATTGTTAATTCTAGGTTAATTAGTTGTCATCCTTATCTTGTTGAACTATCTTGTTGCTCCAAGATAAGATAGGGTTATGCATCTTTGCTTTTTATAAAGCAAATCATTATCATGTAATTATGAATTCGAGATAATATTATGTTGCATCTTTTTGCAACCTCTACTTTCGATTTTTCTCTTACGTACGGAAGGCTTTTTTCGATTTGCATTTCAGATCTTGGTTTCTAACATGGTATCAGAGCCTTGATTTGCAGCCCCTTTTTAGTTTTTTTGAGAAATTCATTGCAGAGCACGTTCGGGGTTCCTCGAGGGTTTCATGCCTTAAGCTTATTTATGAAGCATTTTAGATTAGATCTAAGCATTCCATTGAATCTAGAGCTTCCAAAACAGTCAGGTTTTCCTTTTGTTTTGTTGAAAAAGGCCTTCATTTGTCAAATCTATGAGGATTTGAAGTTTATGAGGGTTTTCGGATCCATAAGCGTACTTGAAATTTTGGAGTGTTTTCAGCCCAAATGGACCTCACCATCACGTTCAGAGCACCCAAAAACCCCAAAATCGACTGTCAAATCATCAAAATCGGACAGAGTGACTCCGGGAGGTAATTTTTTTTCATTTATGGGTCAGTTAACCGCTAGTGGTTAATGCTAGCAGTTAGCCTAGCCGCCAGGCTTAACTCCAAACCTTTTTGGAGGAGTTTTGGTATTTTGGGCATAACTTTTGCATTCGAACTCAGATTTTCAAAAACAAAATATCACCAGAAGCTGGTTCCAAGCACTTTCCAGTAGGTTTTTTATTTTTCAGTATTTTCTGTTTTATCTACATTTATTACTGTTTGAAGTCAGATGTTTATTTGACCTCCGAAGCCTATAACTTTTGCCATGATCTCCTCATTTTTATTCCTTTATGGCATTGGAAAGGTATTGAGAAGCTCTCTATATTTTTGTCAATGCACTTTTTTCTGTATCTATCCCAAGTTTTTCATTATTCCAGATTTTTCCCGATGGGTGTTTTGGAGATTACTTGGATGTTTTGGCAGTTGGAAAAGTGAAACATATATATCTGTACTTCATCCCAGTACCACATCATGTTATTTTTTGTTTATGTATGTTTAGGGATTCTCCTTTATAATTGCTTGGGTTATTGTAATAAAATGAACCTGAGATAAAAGTTCCAATTGTGTGGGCATTTTTGCATAATAATTTGATTTAGAGGTAGTTTTTCTACTTTGATCTCCATATCCATCTTTTGTTTCTTTGATGGAAACCTCACATAAGTTTCTTACTTTAGTTTTTAGTTTCTTTTGGGCTGCCACATCTTGTCCTAGCTGGAGAAGACACGCATCTCCACATCGGTTCACACTTTAGATTGAGAGTCATGGCAATGATCCAGATTGGATCCATCTCTTTGAGGGCCATGGGTTTTATGGTTAGTGTTCCAGAGTCTTCATGGTACTCATTCCCATGGAAGAGTTTTAGTCACAGTTTGGCATCGTCATCGAGATACACGGTTTCTAGATTATGTCATCATTGCATCTACTGTTGCTTCACAGATTCTAGGGTTGTTCCCAGCTTTGTGAGTTTTCTAGTACACGTGGGCATCGGGTCTGTTGTTGCTTTATCATGATTCCTTGAGTCAATCAATGATTCTCATTTGGTTTCAGTAGTAAACAAAAGTATCTTTCCTTGCTTGCCAAGACAGGTCTCCGTGCGTTAATTCAATGTTGTTCTTCCAGCTGCTTCTTTACAGTCATCCTACTTGTAGGGTTTTAGTCCCAATCGGGTTTTGCTTCTTACTTCCATCTCTTTGCATTTGTAATACGATACTTGATGAACACTTGGTTTCCTGACCCATTGCATAATAATTTGTTTCCTCCCTAAGCTGAATCTTCATGGGGTTTATCACACCTTTATGATAAGTTCATTTCAGGCAACTTACTGAATCATAGGTTAATTAGTTGTCAACCTTATCTTGTTGAGTCTTTTGTTGCTCAAGATAAGATTAGTTATGCATCTTGCTTTTAAAGCAAATCATTATCATGTAATTATGAATCTGAATAATATTATGTTGCACATCTTTTTGCAACCTCTCTACTTTTTCTGATTTTCTCTTCTGTGGAAGGTCTTTTCGGTTTGCAAATCTGATCTTGGCTTTTAACATTGACAAAAAAAAATTGAAACTTAAACCAAACGGTGATGTTTGGTAGTTAGGATAGACTATATGAGGTGATTTTATGAGGGTTTCCAAGACCTACAATACCTTAATAAGACTAGGGTATGCTAACGCACATGAGGTGAATTGAACAAGAAACCCTTGCTAAAAAAACCTTATAAAAAGAAAAACACATAACAATAAACCCTAAACCCATACATAAACAAAACGTATATACAACATAATAAACATTGAAAGGAGTCATTAAAAGTAGTTAAAGGAAAAATTGCAAGAGAGGACTCTAGGAAAATTTGTAAGGAATTTTTATGACCAAATGATAGAAGATAGACATGCAAATATAAAAAGAGGATTATGTTGATATAATATTGCAAATATAGAAGAAAAGATTGTACTGATATAAAAGAAATCTATAAAAAGATAGAGGAGAAGTTTGTACAGATATAGAGGAAATATTTATGAAAAATCTATAGAGAAGAGTTTAAGTAGATTTGAAAAGAACTTTGGATTTTGAATGTGATTGTTCATCATTTATGAAGACATTCACAAGAAGATAATGAAATGAATAGAATATATATGATGATCATTCAAGAAGAATAAATAGATGTGGAGCAATAAGCATGAATAATAATTGACCATCATCTGTTGAAGCAACATCATAGAGGGTGGTACTTTGCTTTGGAAGTTGGTGCTCACAAATTGAATGAGGGGTTGGTACCTCTAGAATTTGTAAAAAGATGTTTAATAAAAGCAATATTTTTTCCATGGTTTTCTCTCATAAGGGTTTCCACTTAAATATCATGTGTTAATGTGTTCTTCTCATGTTCATGATTATTGATGTTGAGTAAATGATGTTATTGTTATTGATCAATTTTTAAATACGGTATTAAGTTTGAAAAAGTAAAGATTATTGTTATACTGATTCACCCCCCTCTTAGTATAATTGCACACTCATCAGTCGAGATATCACATTCTTTACCATGCATTCCTCTTCCCCTGCATCAAGAAGAAATTCCAAAAACATTGAGGCAATATTCATGTTGACACGGTATTTCCCATTTCCATCCATGTAGACATCCCCCAACACCATTTGCAGAGCATGGATGACAATTCTAGCTCTAGGTTTGAATAATTCTATCATCTTTCTCTTTGATATATCGCCAAACCAGATCAATAAGTCTCATAGGTATACTTTGCCTCTTGTATATATCAGTATAATCAAAAAAGAAGTTAAAGGAAAAATTGCAAGAGAGGAGTCTAGGAAAATTTGTAAGGAAGGTTATGACCAAATCATAGAAGATAGGCATGTAAATATAAAAAGAGAATTATGTTGATATAATATTACAGATATAGAAGAAAATATTGTACTGATATAAAAGAAATCTATAAAAAGATAGAGGAGAAGATTGTACAGATATAGAGGAAATATTTGTGAAAAATCTATAGAGAAGAGTTTAAGTAGATTTGAAAAGAAGAACTTGGTATTTTGAATGTGATTGTTCATCATTTATTAATGAAGACATTCACAAGAAGATAATGGAATGAATTGAATACATATGATGATCATTCAATAAGAAGAAATAGATATGGAGCAATAAGCATGGCATATAATTGACCATCATCTGTTGAAGCAACAACATACAGGGTGGTACTTTGCTTTGGAAGTTGGTGCTCACAAATTGAATGAGGGGTTGGTGCCTCTAGAATTTGTAAAAAGATGTTTAATAAAAGCAATATTTTTTCCATGGTTTTCTCTTATAAGGGTTTCCACTTAAATATCATGCGTTAGTGTGTTCTTCTCATGTGCATGATTATTGATGTTGAGTAAATGATGTTATTGTTATTGATTAATTTTTAAATATGGTATTAAGTTTGAAAAAATAAAGATTATTGTTATACTGATTCACCCCCCTCTCAGTATAAATGTACACTCATCAATCAAGATATCACATTCTTTACCATGCCTTCCTCTTCCCCTACATCAAGAAGAATTTCCAAAAACATTGAGGCAATATTCATGTTGACACAATATTTCCTATTTCCCTCCATGTAGACGTCCCCCAACACCATTTGCAGAGCATGGATGACAATTCTAGCTCTAGATTTGAAGACTTACATCATATTTATCTTTGATATATCACCATAAAAGGCCACCTATTGCTTTTTTCGATCATACAAATCATTGTATCCATCTTGGTAGCACAAATATATCTCTATGTCATTTATTCCATTTGTTGGTGTGATTTAAAGGCTAGCGATCGTTATTAATTTGGATACTTTCATACTTCCCCTCATGCCACATAATTTCCCATTATTCACTCAAATACATGAGGCTCGATTTGACTGTCGGTTCCATCCTTTTTATTCGTCATCATTTTGCAAAATTCGTGTCAATCAATTAATGTATCGACCTTGACTTCATCCTTACTCATTTTAGCTGCCATCTTTGCTACATCATCCACCACCTCATTAGCTTCTTTAAGTACATGTGACATGATGTAATCTTCAAAAAATTTAATTGCTTCTTTTTTAACCACTTGTTTAATTTCCAATTCAACGTTTTACCCATTCAAATATCTATGAGTCTCCTTCTAAATGCACCTTGTATTTTTTTAATTTGATTCCCTTCCCCAAACCCAACAATGCTACTTGGAATTTGGTTTCATTGTTAGTCATTTTTCCCAATCTCTTTTCGATCATCAATAAAATTTTCCCTTTATGATTTCTTATCACACATCCAACCCTAGCCATTCCTGGATTCACCTTTGCCACTCTATCAAAATTGATTTTGATCCACCCTTCATTAGGGGGAATCTATTTCACATCTTTTCTTACATCGATGAGAAAATTAACATACTTGGCCCCATAATTGGGGGAATGCAAAGACTAGGCCAAGTTTTCTTCATCCTCGCATCCCATAATGTGAATCTACTCTTCTTTAGATTTTGATTTCTAGATGTGTTGTTGTTTTTTCTATCAGTGATTTTATCTTCGCTAACATACACTCTCTTGACTTCTATTTCCCTTGAAAAATTATTTGGTTTCTCTCTTTCCATGTTCTCAAATGCTAATGGAAGGGGATACAATCCAAATTCTCTAGAAAATTTATCCTTTATTAAACTCGAGCCACATGTTGAATAATGTTTTTAGATTGTTTGGTATTGGAATTTTCCATCCCAACTTATTCAAGGCTCGGTACTTTATCTCTTCCAAGTTGGAATGTTGCCTTCTTCACCTCTTCTATTGATACTTAGGTGTATAGTTTGTTATTATGCTCCATTGAGACTATGTTTGGGATACATTACAAAACTTATTTTATAGTTGTTTCCTCTTTGTTCACTCTATTATTTAGTAGTTTCTTAAAATAATTTATTGCTTCTTTTCTTATCTCTTTTTTTTTTTGTAATTTGATGCTTTCTTGGCTTACTATTTCTATGATTTTATTTTAGCTTCTATTCACTTTTCTGGTATTATGAAAGAATTTGGTATTTTTATCTCCCTCTTTTAGCTAGGTTTCTCTCAATTTTTGTCTCCAGTATACTTCTTCTCTAGCTAGTAATTTGGAATACTCTAATATTTCTTTCTTTTTCATAGTCTTCCATATTCATCCCTTTCTCTATCACTCTTTCATTTAATTTCTCTCTCTCTCCTTCCAATCATTATTTTTCCACAAAGATATTCTTGAAATATGTTTTATTCCATTCCAAGCTTATTCTTGATTTTTTGTAGTTTCTTTTGCAATTAAAATATTTGGGAACCCCTTTTCTTTGGCTTCTCCTCCCACTAGTCCTCCATTTTCTCCTTAAGTCCCTAACCCCTTAGCCACATGTTATCAAATTTAAAAGGAGACTTTATGGGGGTCTTATCCAAGGAGAATAGTAGCATTACTGGGAAGTGATCTGATCTCTAGATAGAAATAATAGTTGAAGCATGTGTTGTTGGTAATGTTTCCCATTTCCCTCCCAAACAAGAATCTATCCATCAAATTTCCACTATACAAGTGAAACCTTTCCTTCTGTTCATCCATGTGTATATTCCATTTCTTGGGCTCACATCTTACAAATTGTTTGCATTCACAAAATTTTGAAAATTTGTCTACTCTTGAGATATTCTCTGGGTGCCTCCTCACTTCTCTACACATGACAAGGTGACTATTTAAATTCTCCACCTAAAACTATTTTCTTGTCTTTCAACATTTCCATTAAACATGTTATCTTTTCCCACAACCTCTTCTTTGTTGTTGTTTGTGTTGGTCTATACATGCTTATTATGAACACCTCATCTATCAGCTAATGCATCTTAACTTTAGCTATTTTCCAATTTTTCTCTAACACTATTGGATCCACCATGAATCTATTTGGGTTCCATTAAATTCCCAATCCTCCCAAAGCTCCATTTTCCTCCACAAAATAACCATTTCATTTCTTCCATTTTCCCATAAAATTGCTTACCTCTTATTGTGAAACCTTTTCTTCTTGAAGAAAGAACACATCTACTTTGGTTTGATCAATTTGGCGCTTGATCGTGCACCTTTTATTTGGAACATTTATGCCTCCAACGTTCCAAGAACTATTGGCTTCATTGTTATCTAGGAAGGGATACCCCCTTTCTCGACCTCAATTTAATTTATCCTTTCGCATTTCCAACGATTTATAATCTCTCTCTATTTATTTTCTTTCCCTCTAAATCTTTTCTCCTATTCTTGGTTTTCTCATCTTAAACCATGATTGTTCTATTATTCTTTCTTCCAACATATCTTCTTCACCATCCTCTATTTCACATTCTCCTTCTAATTTGATGTTTTCTATCTCACCATCCCCCCTTTCTTCTCCTATCAGATTCTCCTTTCATGCCTCCATTATATCTTCTTTCATCAACTTAAATCCTTTCTCTAGAAGTTTAGCCAATTCTTTGTTCGTAGTTTTGCTACCTTTTGGGGAGTCTTTTGGCTTTGATATTTCTTCTGTTTCTTCCTCCTCTCCCTTGTTTCTTTCTCCTATGTTTCCCCCATTTTCTCCTCATTATACACCCCCATAACTCTCCTTCCTTACTTCCTCCTCTTTCCTTTATTTTTCTTGTTGTTCGCATCTCTTTGAATTCCCCCTTCTTCTTCCCTTTTCTCCATCTCCTTGAGTTCAATTGATGGGTTTTCCTTCAACGCTTCCTTTTGTTTTAGTTATGTTCTCGAGAATTCTTCCCACATACAATTCTTCCTTTCATGTACTTTTGATTTACATTTCTGGTAGACCATCAAACAACCCTCTTGTAATACCTTTTGACCCCATATTCCTTGGTTTGTTATTATTTTAATTTTATTGTATCGATGGAATCGGTTTGGTGTTGATTCATATTCTAACATACATCCCATATTTTTTGTCCTCTAGGTTTTCATTTTCTTTTACAAAGGTTCCCATCTTATTTCCAATGATTTTAGGGTTTCCTTGCCCCAATATTCTGATGGAAGGTTGTATAACCTTATCCAAATTGGGATCTCTTCAACGCTTTATCTTAGGTCATTGAAGTTTTGTTCCCAGTCCTTAATGAATATCCCCATTTCTCCCATCATATATGGGTCAATGTTGAACATTTTTTTTGCCTCTTGTCTAAGCATTCAACTAGATAAAATCTATTTGGTAGCGATTATAGACTTACTTCCTATAATGTCAAATTGAATCCAATATAATTTCTCATTATATATGCCTTCCTCTTTAGTTATAATTAAGATAATTATATTCTTTAATCCCGATTTCAATCCAAACCATCTTTCAACACATCACATATCTAGCTCCTCAATGGTTAAGTTAGATTTTCACTCAAATAGGTGCAAACTGCAGATGCATTCGCATGCCACACTCGCATCCCTTGAAATACATGATTGTGTTAGCTATTAGGATATTACACTTATGATGTTTTGGTAGTGTAATGCCTATACCAACTTGCACTCTTGTTGAGGACCGTTTGAGCATGCAAGTTTGAACCAAGAACCCTCCTTCATCTAGATTCTAGATCTTTTGAAGGAGACACAATTTTAAATTCTTTAGAATTGTACAACACTCTTTTCCTCTTTTTCTCTATTTCATGACAATCTTCGTGTCTCTCATACACATCTTTCAAAAATCTCCATCTCTCTCTCATTGACAATTTTCAAAGAAAACTCCATTGTTCCACCATTGCTACAATCACAATGACATCTTGTATAACTTTGTTGCTCATACTTGAAGAAGTATCTTCCATCTTGAGGATTATTGTTGCTTCTTCATTACACCAACAAGCTACTCTGATTTTGTGCTTTGGTGTGGTAACTCTTCAATATTTCATATATTAAGCATACTATCTTTGTCATGCCTTAAATTTACACCTAAGGCAAGAACACAAGCAACAATTTAAAAAAAAATAAAAAATTAATGTATAAGTATTGGGTATGACTATCCAAACCTATGCATGATAGTGAAGCAAGAGGAATCAGATGATAAATAACAAAAAGGCTCAAAATAATAAGTTTATGTTCGTTTTTCTATTTTCTATTTTATCTTGATCTAACAAAAATCACAATATTATTTACAATTTAATATTCAATTATTGATTAGAAATGTGACTTTAATTCACAAGAAAATTACTCAAATATTATATAGAAATATATCCACTTTATTCACCTAACCTCCACTTTTATTCACTTATTTATTTTCCTTTATTTTGAATTACAAAAAAAAAAAAATATTTATTTTACATATTTGTTTAAAAAATTAAATAAGAATAATTAAAACTAAATAAATGCAATTTTATAAATCAACTAAAGCTTATTTCTTTCAAAATATATAATATACCTAAAATATTCTTTAAAAAATAGATAATCTCTTTATTTATTTAATTATTCTTATTTTTTTAAATCAATTTACAATCTTTTCTCATAACAAATTTTACTTTACTCCTTATCCAACACTATAAGTTTTTAAACTATGATTTTAAAACAAACGCATAACAATACAATAATACTTCAAATGAAAACTCACAATCTTTTCAAAAAATAATAGATTCAACCAAAGAAAAAAACACAAAGGAATTGAAAGTAACCTCTTATGCTTTGTAGGAAGAAAACTATGGAAGCACCCAAGCTTTTCCTCTAGTCTCTTTTTCACCCAAAACCAACTTCTTCCAAAAAACAAGAAAACCAACCCCTCAACAATCCAAAAAGAAATTGATAAATAGAAGTCCTCAAAATTTGTTTCTAAAAAAACTCTTGCTTTAAAGCACTAAAGATAAATGAGGATTTTATTGAAATTAATCGATTTACATCCCATTTAAGTTTCCAAATTTGTCACCCTTAAAGCTAGGCCTTTTTGAAAGGTCATATCTTGGTTTTGGTTCAAGATATAACTTGAATTAGGTGCCTAACCCTTGGGTTAACACCATAGGGGTTTAAAAAAGACAAAAATACACAAAATAACCCCTTTTCAACCCTTTTGAGTCAATTAAAAATAAATAAAAATCTCAAATACCTCCAATTATTAATTTACAAATTAAATACAACTTAAACACCTAAAAGAAAATTATATAATAAAAATATCATTCAAGTCTCAAACCACTTTACAAAATTGACATCGCATTAAGACTATAGTCCCTCCAAAAGGGCTATAGTCAGCATTCATAGGGTTTATCACATTGGATTCCTTGAAGACATCCAATTCCATTATTCATGGAATTTTTACCTACACACTCAATTTCTCACGTTAATACACACACACACACACACATATATATTCACATCATATAATTTCCATCACAAGTAATTCAAATTCTAGAAAACCAATTCATACTTACAACAATCTCATAAATTCATCATCATTGAATTCTCCTAATGACATTTATTCAATTTTCCATGCAATAACAATAATTCAAAATTCATAATTTCATTATTTTTACTTAAGCATCCATAATCATCAATAATATTTAATATTGTTTCACCCCAATTGTGTAATTACTATTTACTATTACTATGTAGGGTAAATGTGAATGCAATGTGAATTCAGTGGATGAATAAATTGTACTTGCATTTTTTCTCACTGTTTTATGAATGAATGTTATCTCATTTGATATCATATGAAGGAATGCATTTATGTGATTGGATGAATATTGAATTGATATTCTAACTTTGGAGATGTATTATGTATATTGCATATTTTGTGAACAATTGACTACCGTGTGCATGTGTTAGTGGTTGCAAGTGTTAGCTCTCAAAAACGCATGCAGGATGCCTCAAGAGGTTGCCAATCTCTTGATACGTTTCAGGGTAACAGATAAGGTCAAAAGAATTTAACCTTCTACTCTTCAGGTGCTGCTAAACCTAGGCGGGTGTACCTTTCTGAATAAAGCAAACTTGACTTATGATTATCCTTCTTGCAATGATTTGTCCACAATGGAAAATGGAAGTGAACAAATGAAATCAAACATGGTACAAAATGTAAAGCAATCTTCTAATCTAAATCCTAAAATGCTCAATTAACAAATGTAAAGAAACTGAATGAATCCAAATGATGAAATGTAGAGACCGGTGCCTTATTGGGTATGCAGAGTCAAAAGAAACAGAAGTAGGCAACTTATTCTGGCAGAAACTCAAATTGTCGGCGTATGTTCTGTTTACAACTTGTATAAACATGCAGGATTATGACTACTAAGCTCTACTTTAATAATCCAGATGAATTTCCTTGATTACTGTGATCAACCAAAAGGACTTAATCTCTCCTTGAAAGAACCAATCAATTAATCACACAGATACAACAAATGTGCACTGATAAATTGAAAATAAACTTGTTATATCAATTTAAACAACCGGAAAGAATCGACTTGGAGACAGCTTAGCAATACGTTTCAATAAACTCAATAGACAATTGACACCAGAAATAAACTGCCACATAAACTGAATTTCATTGAAATCGCCATTTGAAAACATGCAACATAGTCTCTGATATGAGAACTTTATTCTACTGTATCCATTCCTAATCTACCTACTGTATCTCCTCTAAAATCTAATCCTTCATTTACAATTGGGAATGCACATTTATACATCTGTATCTAAACAGACATGCCACTTCACATTCCAAACGTCTACCAATAGTATTCGGGTAAATCCAATGTCGGCCTGCAACTATATTTAGCATTCACATGTCGGCCATAGTGTTTGAGTCTTTGTTAATCATTCGCTAAGACATCCTAATAGTTATACCGAAGGCAATTGTATCGCCAGTCATCCCGTGTTCTTTGTGTTTCACCGTGACCCTCTACCATCGGGGAGAAAACATATCGAATACCTTATGTCATGCCGAGAACCCTCATGATTCAATCTGGTCACCATGACATAAGGGGTCTCTCGCCGATAAGTCCATTTGTCCCATGTATGTTGTTGTAACTTCCTACTATCAGGGAGACCTCTCGTAGATTATATTATGTCACACCGAAAACACCCCGAACTCACACTTGATCACCGAGACATAACCAACCTCTCACCGAAATCCATTCAATAGAAAAACTTTGTGCTCTGTCGGTGAGACATATATACTTCACTATGACCTCATTTCGATATCGTTTAGTTTGGCCGAAACAACCTAAACTCCTCCCGATAAGTATTTTTCAATCGACGGTCAGCAAGACTAGGTGAGTTCGCCAAGATGTTTCATCGAAGAAAAAACTCTCACCGATGCATCTCCATTTATGCCGGTTGGCGAGACATAAAGCACTCGGTGAAACAATATACCGAAGACCAAACACCTACCAAAATGTTCCCTCTTTGTCGCTGAAACAATGTGAAAGTCCTGCCAAACGGAACAAAAGATGAATTTTGATCGTTGTGACAACAGAAACATCTTGCCGATAGGCAACACAGATGTTTATCAGCAGAAAATGCAAAATGGATCGGGGAGACCCTGGTTTCTTCATGCTAATATAGACCATGATGTGAATTATGCAAGACTCGATGGGAAAAATATGGGTAAAAATATCATGAAGAGAGGAAATTGTGCTCAAGGTAGAACTCATTTGGAAAATGCATGGGTATGGACAACATGAAAAATCATCAAAATTTTACAGTTCCAACAGTGGCTCCATTTGGGGATAAATGATAGTGAGATCATTGCAAGGATCCAGATCTTTGGGTGAGCAGACCAGACACAAAATGATGAATAGTGAGCAAAGTGGAAATGGACAAGAAGCATGATGGAATGAATGGAAAATGAATACAAAATCGAGATAAGCAAAACCCTAAACTACTGTGCATGGAGAAGAATTTTAAAGAGGATTAGCAAGAATTGTCCATGCACTGGCAACCCTTAATCCTTTGTGTTTCAACTTCACCAGATTTGAACTGTTACGATCTAAAACTCAAACCATACATTCCCCTGTCAAATTTTTGGTTTTGTCTCAAGTTCATCAGATTCTTCTTGAAGACATTCATGCAACCTTCCATGTCACTATTATTGAAAGGTTTTAGAGAATCATCATTCCCAGCTTGGCCCAAATTCCCTTCACCATTCTATAATTCAAATTTTTTACCATCATGGGAAAAATCTCTGTTATCTTCAACATACAAAGTACATGCATATTCAATGCAAAATTTCTCATTATCTTTCTCATTGTTATGTATTATAGCACATTCTCCTAGCTATATTGAAAATTGACCATCAAAGTGCTTCTCTTGAGAATCATAAAAGTCTGTCATATCAACATTGTTTGAGACAAACAAGTCTGAAGCCTTTTGTATTTCTTCCATATCACTATTTGGAAACAACATTGGACTATGAATCATATCCTCAATATCATGCATATATGAACCAATCAATGTTGAACTTCTATCATCCTTGGTACAAAAACAAACGTCTTCTCCACATGAGTTAGGAATTCCAAAATCACATACCTCTTCTTAAATGGACACAATCATAGTGATTAAGACTTTAGATTAAATTTATTATATTCACATTTTTAAGCTCTTTTACATATTTATTTTTATCATAGTTATTATGTTGGAAATTATGAAGGGTCAATTGAGATACCTTTAAGATAGGGGAAAGCTAATTTTGAGGGGTAAAATATAGGGGATAGTTTATTTAAGATAAATGATTCAGATTAAATGTCAAAAGATTTAAACTACTCTTTTTGTTAACTAATTAGCAAAAAAAATGTTAATTACTTTTATAGTGTTTTAGTAGTTGACTAGTAAAATTGCTTTGTGAATTAAATAATTGGAATAATGATATAGTATTATATTAAGTTGAAATTTTAACATTAGGGTTTCGTATTTTCTTGATAGAGATGATTGTTTTGTTAATGATATAGATACCTTTAATATAGTTATTTGGAGTATATGATCTATTGATTGAACTAATGGTTAAGTTTAATTGAATGATTAGGAAGTTAAAAAAATGCCTTATTTAAGGGAATGTTTTTATGGTTATGATGCTACGATTAATTGTTGCATTAAACGTGTCTTGACATTTTGATTAAGCGTTTATGTTAAAGTTGGATGTCATCTGTGCTTGAAGTTTGTTTATGTTTCTATGCCATTGGGAAATGTGTTCAGTATGTTGGTTTTCAAAGGCCGAGGGGACATATTTGTATGAATGGTCCTTATGATTGCTTAAATTTGGAAGTAGTTTGGTTATGTTGTTGATCATGTGCATTGTGTATGTATGGATTCATGAGATTTTGTGATGATATTATGTTGAAAGGTATGCATATGTGTATTGTGTGAAATGAAAACCCTAAGGGTGATACCTCCTATCTTTGAATGGATCCATGTGACTATGATAAGTGTGCAAGATGGTCAATGCCTTGCTTTGTGTATGGATTCATCTGATTATGATATGTGAGCAAGATGGTTAATGCCTTACTTGATGTGTAGGGTTTACTAGTTGCACGTAGGGGGAGTGGCTCTCAATGGGGGTCAAAACCCAAAGTGGTGTCCAGGATAACCCATTGGAGGGTTTCTTAAACTAGTGATAACCTTACTAATGAATTAGGGGGATGGGTAGATTTCACATTAATCAAGATAATGATATGCCTCACTCATGGCTCAACTGATTATTTAGGCTTGAGATGAGATGGGAAGGCCTGAAATGGAAAGATCAACTACCTTGTCCTCATGAAAGGTATGTTGATTACACATGAGTTTGTATGGGGGCCAGGGATTGGTAGAGGCTGCTAGGATAACCTAAGATGGGGGTCGTGGCCTAGGAAGATATACTAGGATAACCCATATCAAGCTATGTGATGACAGTCCTCCCTATTATAGTCTAACATTTCCTAGTTGTATTTTTTCTTCTTCTATTGTGTGAGTGCCTCTAGAAGTGAATTCAATGTTGTAAGTGATGTTGGTGTGATGGCAGTGTTGAGTTGGAGTTCATGTATAACTCCTTGATTGTGTTAGCTTGTTGCTTTCCTAACTGTCTGTTGTTGTGGGACCTTGTGTTATCTCCTAGCACAGGGGGTGGACCTCAAGGTTCCACATGGTGGGGAGGTTGACACTTTTTCCTCCATTGGGTATTCTTGCTGTATGTTCGTGTGGGTGGAGATTGTTCATTGTGCTGTGGACTCCAGTTCCTATTCCAGTTCGAGAAGACAACTTTTCATGTATTTGTATATTGGATTGTATATTAGTTGCATCTCTTATCATAATCTGATGTATTCTTCTGTCACATGTACTAAGGGAAGCATTGTTGTGAATCTTGTAATGATGTAACAATTACTGATGACTTAATCTTGTAATGAGTATCATAAAGAATCTATCTTGCTTATGTTAGTTAGCTAGAATTGATCTTTAATGCTGATTATCGGTTGACATGTTATGGAAGTAAGTAATGTAGAAAGCATTTAATGTGGTGCTTGAAAATGAACCTTGTTCTAGTTATCTTGATTATTTTTTTGTGAGTAGTGGAGTTGAGGAACCTTAGAGGACCTAAGATTAGTTTATCACGTTATGTTATGTTATGCATTCTTTAGTTGTTTTTAAAAAAAATTGGTCTGTTAAATTGTCCTTGATTAGTGTTGTCCTCTAGGGTTCCTTGGCGGGGCGTTACATGAACATATAAGCACATACTCAGCTAAAAAAAGCTACATATCGACCTTGTTGATTGACAACAATAAGAGACTAATTCAAATCAACATATGATTGAATTCGGTTTGCACTCATAATGGATATCTATAGGTAATAGGATTCAAAGGTGGCACCAAAGCATCAATATTCACTTACAGAGTTGGCACAAAATTTCCTTCATATCTGAAACAATCAATATCAAATATGCCACACGAAGCTTGCATCAACTAAGTCTTGGTATGAGTCGATTCATATAGTAAATCAGTTTGACAAAGTCATTGACTTGTTATTCAATACCTCACACATCTTTTACAGATGTTGGTCTATGCTTAATGACATGGCATTAAGAGTTTACTAAGTCCACAGGATTTCCAAAAAAGGCATTGACTTATTCTATCATCTTACATCGACTTAATGGTTGCTCATTGTTTTGCAGATTACAAACTCTTCATACACAGGAAACAAGAGTAATATGTGGCTAAAGAATACAATCATAACTATATCATACTTTGGCTTTGATTTAGTTTATAAAATCAGCCTCTAAGTTGTTTATGATAATCGACTTCAAAGCTAGATATAGTATTTTAAATATATATATATATATACATAACATATATATGTACAAATACATACATATCTATACATATATATTGGTACACATATATATGTATATGTATATATATGTTAGTATATATATCCATATTTTATCATATGTCAATAAAGCATGTATATATAATTGATAGACAAATGAATACATCAAGATAGAAATCACATTGTTATATTAATATATCAATTGTGTATACATATACATATTTATATATGTATGCCTCTATGTACATGTATATGTATGTTGATACATTCGTATGGACATGTCCATTTTCCACCATACTGATATATTGATAGATATATACATATGGATATATGTATATACTTTATATATATACATTCGATTCTCACACCAAATCATACACAATAACTATGGTATTAATAAGATCCTATGAGTGATATATCTATATGTATACATATACATGCTGTCAGATCCATCAGATAGTTCCATATGCATAAGCAACTCATGTATGAGTGTGCATATATACGTCTACCCATGTACCCTCATGTACGTGTTCCTTCTTGCATATGGTTAGATATCATTGGCATGCATGTGTGTACGTATATATATTCCTAATATGTCCCACATATCAATATAAGCATAGTAACAAGGAAAGAACTCAAAAGCTCAAACAAATAAACATCACCCAATACTGCACTCAAAAGTAAACAAGTCTCTTACTAATCTAGGCACATCAACTAAGGATAACTTACCAACTTCCCACTTAATAACCTAACTCAATAATTCTATTTTGGCATGTGTAAGCTCAAATAGGTTACGTTACTAGTTACCCGACCAAGACCTTCTCTTACTTCCCCTCCGCCTGGAGGAATTAAACATATACCTGCTGTTGGAACTATAAAATTCTGATGATTTTTCATGTTGTCCATACCCATGCATTTTCCAAATGAGTTCTACCTTGAGCACAATTTCCTCTCTTCATGATATTTTTACCCATATTTTGCCCATCGAGTCTTGCATAATTCACATCATGGTCTATATCGGCATGAAGAAACCAGGCTCTCCCCGCTCCATTTTGCATTTTCTACTGATAAACATCTGTGTTTCCTATCGGCAAGACGTTTCTACTGTCACAACGATCAAAATTCATCTTTTGTTCTGTTCGGTAGGACTTTCACATTGTTTTGGCGATAGAGAGGGAACATTTCGGCAGGTGTTTGGTCTTCGGTACATTGTTTCACCGAGTGCTTTATGTCTCGTCGACCGACATATATGGAGATGCATCGGTGAGAGTTTTTTCTTCGATGAAACGTCTTGGCGAA
This sequence comes from Sequoia sempervirens, assembly GCA_007258455.2. Lineage (NCBI taxonomy): Eukaryota > Viridiplantae > Streptophyta > Pinopsida > Cupressales > Cupressaceae > Sequoia > Sequoia sempervirens. The sequence goes on along the minus strand of VDFB02129564.1, from coordinate 26,554 downwards.
CTCACCTAGTCTTGCCGACCACCGATTGACAAATACTTATCGAGAGAAGTTTAGGTTGTTTTGGCCGGACTAAACGATATCGAAATGAGGTCATAGCGAAGTATATATGTCTCACCGACAGAGCACAAAGGGTTTCTATTGAATGGCTTTCGGTGAGAGGTTGGTTATGTCTCGACGATCAAGTGTGAGTTCGGGATGTTTTCGGTGTGACATAATATAATCTATGAGAGGTCTCCCCGACAATAGGAAGTTACAACGACATACATGGGACAGATGGACTCATCGGCGAGAGACCCCTTATGTCATGGCGACCAGATTGAATCATGAGGGTTCTCGGCATGACATAAGGTATTCGATATGTTTTCTCCCTGATGATAGAGGGTCACGGCAAAACACAAAGAACATGGGATGACTGGCGATACAATTGCCTTCAGCATAACTATCAAGATGTCTCAGCGAATGATTAACAAAGACTCAAACACTATGGCTGACATGTGAATGCTAAATACAGTTGTAGGCCGACATTGGATTTACCCGAATACTATTGGTAAACGTTTGGAATGTGAAGCGACATGTCTGTTCAGATATAGATGTATAAATGTGCATTCCTGATTGTAAATGAAGGATTAGATTTTAGAGGAGATACAGTAGGTAGATTAGGAATGGATATAGTAGAATAAAGTTCTCATATCAGAGACTATGTTGCATGTTTTCAAATGGTGATTTCAATGAAATTCAATTGATGCGGCAATTTATTTCTGGTGTCAATTGTCTATTGAGTTTATTGAAAAGTATTGCTAAGCTATCTCCAAGTTGATTCTTTCTGGTTGTTTAAATTGATATAACAAGTTTATTTTCAGTTTATCAGTGCACATTTGCTGTATCTGTGTGATTAATTGATTGGTTCTTTCAAGGAGAGATTAATTCCTTTTGGTTGATCATAGTAATCAGGGAAATTCATCTGGATTATTAAAGTAGAGCTTAGTAGTCATAATCCTGCATGTTTATACAAGTTGTAAACAGAATGTACGTCAACAATTTGAATTTCTACCAGAATAAGTTGCCCACTTATGTTTCTTTTGACTCTGCATACCCAATAAGGCACCGGTCTCTGTATTTCATCATTTGGATTCATTCAGTTTCTTTACATTTGTTAACTAAGCATTTTAGGATTTAGATTAGAAGATTGTTTTACATTTTGTACCATGTTTGATTTCATTTGTTCACTTCCATCTGCCATTGTGGACAAATCATTGCAAGAAGGATAATCATAAGTCAAGTCTGCTTCATTCAAAAAGGTACACCCACCTAGGTTTAGCAGCACCTAAAGAGTAGAAGGTTAAATTCTTTTGACCTTGTCTATTACCCTGAAATGTATCAAGAGATTTGCAGCCTCTTGAGGCATCCTGCCTGCGTTTTTGAGAGCTAACAAATTGGCGACTCTGCTGGGGAATAATTCAGAATTAGGGCCTTAATCATAGAGTCAGAAACTTTATATAGACTCTGCTGGGAATAAGAAATATCAAATATTTTCTCACTTTTAAGTGAGTGGCGACTCTGACAGAAGCATTACATCTGTTCAAACATGAATGGAAAAAGATCTTAATACAGGGGAGGTCATACTGGAGCTCCTGCTGGCAGTAGTAAGTGGATACATAAAGATGACAAGCTTGATAAGGAAAAAAGGATAAGTGAGGACATGTGTCTAACAGATAAAGATAAAGCATCAAGAGCACATTGTGAAACTTATAATTGTTATGATACATGGAGAGATAATTCCAGTGTAGAGCTTTGTACCCCTGAAGAGCAAGTAAATCCTTTTCATGATTTTTAGAAACATGTTGAGTTTGATGCTAGAATTGAAGCAAGATGACTCAGATATCAACAGGAATGTGAACAAAGAATGGAAAATAATCAAAATCAGATCAATGAGAATACGATTCCTCAAGATGATTATGAATCTTTGACTTATGAGGAAGTCAAAGCACAGTTTGAATCTAAGAAAAAGGAGAGGGAGGAGCAAGAAAAATCCTGGATGATACAAGAAATGAAAGAATTTGAATTGTAGGATGCTCAGAACACCACTCAAATAGCTGGTTGCCCCCAAAGTATGTGCCACCTCATAAGTAGGGTAATCATGGTGCAGGGCCTTCTGATCCACCAAAGGTTCCTCACAATCAGACAGGGAATCACTATGGAAAACCAAATCATCCACCTCATGTTCCCACACAACATATGCAGTCACCTCATAATCAACATTATATCCCACATCAAAATGCACACAATAACCCCATGTACCAATATCCGTACCCACCTAACCCCCCCTCACTAGCATACAACAATGATCAGACAGTTTGATTTAGCATGTTTTCAATTATACCCTTATCCTATGGATAGCAGCTGGAGAGGTCTAGTGCCTAAGTTTACAGGGAGTAATGCAATTACTGCTGAAGAGCATTTAAGGAGTTTCAATGTTTTCATCCAAGACATAGATGTGCCATATGAAGATTTACACATGAATCTATTTTTGATGTCACTTATTGAAGATGCTAGGGATTGGTTCAACAGCTTGCCAGCATTCTCAATTAATTCTCTCCAAGGATTCCAAGACCGATTCCTAGAGCAATATGGGAATCTAAATGCACCAGATGCTGCTCTTCATGAATTGATGCGAATTCAGAAAAATCAGAATGACTCAATTTATGATTTCAATCAGAGATTCAATAAATTGCAGAATAAAGTACCTCCTGAATCAAAGTTGCCAAATTATGTAGCATTGAGTGTCTATTTGAATGCGTTTGATCCTAAAACAGGGTATGAACTGAGAAATAGATTCTTGAGAGATTTGGCTGAAGCACATAAAATAGCACTAACAATTGAAAACAATAGGAAGGCTGTTGGGATAGTCAGTAAAAGAGACAACCCTAGGGCTCCTCAACAAAGCAATAATTATCAGTACAAATAGGAGAATGCATACAAGAATGAAAGGTCGAGGTTGCATGATATGCCTTATAATATAGACTGGAAGGATGGAAAACCTATAACATCTAGGCCTATAAACAAAGAAACTCCTGATCCATTGAGGCAAAAAGGAACCTATATGGGGAATAATAATTATTTTTGTGAAGCCTGTGATAAGCCACATTCCCCAGACTATTGTGTTGTAGCCCAAAGAATGCAAGATGAGGGAATGTTGACAGGAAACGGTGGAGAAGATCACACAATATATTTGACTTCAAATACCTTTCACCATGTTGAGGAGAGGTACTCATCTTCAGAGGATGAAGGTTATAGTATGATGTTTCAAATAAGAGATACAATGTCCATATGGTTGAACAATAGGTCCTTTCTGACTCTGAAGAAGATTATATAGAACCACATTTTGATGAAATGCCTACTCATTGCAGTATGAGGAGACTCACCAAAGATGAAATAGAGAGACTAACTGTTGCTACAGTTGAGGAAGCAAAGAGTAAATACTGGTTGAGAAATAGAACAATAAATGAGAAGGAAGGTGTCCCCAGGGGAATCTTCATAAAGGATTAGAAGGCGACACAAGGAACTGTAAAGAAGCTAGAAAATAAACAACATGATAAAAACGAACAGAAGCTTGTCCAAAAGGAGGAAATTAAAGAGTTGTGCAAAGAAATGCAGGAGACTGATTAAAAGGAAGAAAACAAAGGAGAAACATTGGAGCAAAAAAAATGATTAAGGCAGAAGGATCCTCTTTTGACTTCACTCAGGCATTATCTCAAGTAAAAATGTCTGTCCCATTACTTGAGATTATGAAAATTAAGGAATACAGAGACAGTGTTGTCCAATTGATAATGAATTCTGAAAATAGGGTGGCTACTAAAGCAATCAGTAAGCAAGAGAAAGTAAATATCCCAGAAGTTTTCTTGAGTGATGTTTTAACAACTCCCCCTCAAGTTGATCCTTTTTTCACTACATTACTCATAAACAACAAATTGTTGAGGAATTGCATGATAGACTCTAGCACTGCCATAAATATTATGCCAGTGGGAGTTATGAAGCAGCTTGGCATGTGGGTTGATACTAATGGGGGAAAGTGCTATGCAATGGATAACAGACCTGTTCCTGTGGTAGGTATTATGAGAGATGTTGAAGTCAAATTGGCTACTTATCCACAGGTGGATTATAATATAGATATAACATTAATTGATACCCCTCCTCAGTTTGGGATGCTTTTATCAAGACAGTGGACAACAAAAGTTGGGGGAAATGTCTAGTTTGATTTTTCTTATGCAACTATTCCAGTGAATGGTCAGGAAGTCAGGTTGTATAGGGAGCCAAGGATGAACCAAGTTGTTGACTGTGTCCCTCAGGATCAAATCAATTGCTTCTGTGATGTAAATTTTGAGATAGAACCAGCCCAACCAGAGTTGGTCAATACTGATCCAATTGAAAGCCATGAAGACACATTTGATGAAGAAGAGGTTTGTACATCTGAAAGTGGTTTCCAAATTTTTTTAAACCCATTGTATGATGAAGAGTTAAAAGAGGATCAGATGGTATTTTGCAAAGGTGTGCCCAAGAATGAATTTCAGGTATTTTCAAATTTGCTTTATGGTGAGGAGGAGATATTTTCAAACAAACAAAATGATGGAATAAATGAATGTGCTGGTAATGTTTCTGATTTTTCATTCTTTGAGGATCTTGGACCTCTTTTTGATGATGATAAAAGTGAAGAATACAACTGTAGTGATGTAAATGATGAAACTTGTTCACTCAGTTGTGAGCAAATTTCAGATTTGCTAACTCTTGAATACCAGAGATGTGCACATGAAGGTGACTCCGAAGTCCTATGTCTAGCTTACATTTTTCTTGACAGTGAAAGTTCTTTGTGCAATAATTCATATGATTCCTACATTTCCCGTGATGATGGAAAAAACTTTGAAGTTGATCAAAAATCGATCAAAAGACTAATTTAGGGTTAGATATATTCGCTAAAACACAACTAAATACTTTGAATCAAAAGAATAATAAACTAACCAAAGCAATGATATAGACAATGAAACGAAATAATTAAATATATAATTACTTGAAATTTTCATCATGACAACTGGACAATAAATATTCATTAGCTGGACACTTTTCTATATTTTTTTCTAATTTAAATCAATGATAAAAGACAACTAAATATAAATAATTAAAATATACAAGTTAACTACCCATACTTAATCCTAGATTATTAATTATGAGTATTGGACATTAAGAATAAGGTAACTGAGTCTCTAGAAAATCACTCATGTCAATAAATGACATTAGTTAAACATGGAAAAAAATGCACTATTTACTTTCTCAGTTTTCTAAACGAGGACTATGAAAGATTGGATGTAGACACATAATCCTTGCTTTAAAATAAAATGCAATATCCCTTCTACAGGCGTATACAGGAAAAGAGACCCTAGTAGCATGGAAACAACTCTTCTAATGCATGCCAATAAAATATATGTAAACACAAAAGAACAATTCGTTGTGATAGTTTTTTTTTTTTCCTGAAGGGCATAAATATTACCCTTGAAAAGGCCATGTTTAACCTAATTTATTAACTTCAAGGGTTTAGGTTACACTTTTTAAGAATACAAAACGCTAAAAGGAACAAATAATACACATACCTAAAGCAACAAATATTAGCAGCAAGAATAAAGACATGGGTGCTTCTCATAGCTACATGACAATAATCTATATTACAAGGTAGAACACTGCACCATACTTGTAACCAAATAGTGATGGCGCAACATGAAATGAAAGCAGATGCATAGCTTAAGCAAATAAGCAATTAAAGTTGCATTAAAAGATAAAATTTCTGTACTCAAATAGAAAAGCAGTTGTTAGTGTGCTTACCGTTGAATGAAATAATATTAAATATGGACTGGACCACTTCCCCACATGTGACAGGGAAAAGAGAAAACTTAACGATAAAGAAACAAAAGTTTTTATTGTGAGACTCACTATGCAAGCTATGTGCAACATACCGTGAGTTGTTAAGCGAAAAAGGAAACAACGGGTGAAGATGGAGGAAACACAATGGAGAACCAATACATTTGCATAGGCAAAGCAATCATGATATATGCTACAATAAACTACAACTAAGAAATTATAGCTGAGGAAAATGTAAACAAATTATGTGCTACAAACTGTAACCCATATGTCAAGAGTAATTAATTGTTTGAAGCCAAAGAACAAATTGTAGAGGCTGGAAATAACCAAAAACATATCACAGTCTTCAATGCATCAATAATTAAAATCAAGACATATTTTCTAAAGCAACAACCAGAAATGAAAACAGGTCATGCATTTTGCATAATACACATATGCATAATACACAAAGTGTACCTGGGAATCGGGCTCCATTTTGTTTATACCAACCCTTGCAACCATCTTCGTTAATTTCTAATACATCTTCCATAGATCCAAGAAATTTTACAAACCCCCTTTTCTCTCCCCCCCAAGCACACAATATGTTCACAATATATTTATAGGAAAATGAAGCAATCTCCTTTGTACAGGAATTCCAACTGACTATAGACAGATTAGTTAATTTTAAATTTATTAAATCAATAGTTAATTAAAAGCATTTTACAATAGCTATCCAATTCACTCAAATGGTAAAATCATTTTCCCCTAATTATTTACATATTATAATTAGTTTTATAATCCAACTTTATAGCCCTTTTATTTATTTATTACATTATCTTTTATTTATCTTATTTTAATATTACATTACAAATTTATTTTATTATAAATCATGATTATTTATAAATATATTTATATTTATTTATCAAAGTACCCCTTTTACTCAATAATTTATTTTGATGCATAAAATAATCAAAAGTATTTATCAATCAATTTTAAATTAAATAAGGCCAAATGGTAATCAATTACCTGAACCCTAACTAGGGTTGAAAAGAAAGACCTCAAGCAACACCAACTGACCAACTAAAAAAACTGACGGGGTATTAGACCGGATACTCATCCTCTTCAAGGATGATGGCTAGGGTAGGGGGCCAAGTGCTATCTCTGATGAACTGATCCATTGTGTTTTAGGGCTCACTCAAACCTGTCAATTCAGGTGGAGTTGATGCCTAGTACTTGCAAACTACAACACACAAAATAGTCATGCATATACATATCCATATAGACAGACACATTGTGAAAGAGAATCGTAGCGTTGCAGGGTACTCACTAGTGAGTAATGTGACACCACCCCTTTCACCCAAAAACATCAGTAAGAACATCACCAAGTAATCAAATCAATTCATATAACAATCAAGATAAGATCAGTCACATGATAATCACATAATAGACATGATAAGATAATCACATAGTCCATAAATTTATATTATACAACATCAACTGCTTAACATCATTAGCACATGCCTTTAAATATCCCTATTATTTTACTTTCATCTCCGAGTTCCAAAGCCAACTACCTGTACATCCATGGTGAGAATGGAGGGGCACTACATCCTCTCCCCCTAAAACTTGACTTGTGGAAGTCACAAACTAGGGTGGAAACATAACACATTAGTACTACAAATTTCTATTACCAACGTCAAAGTTGTTTCATTACATCAAAATAATATACACTAGTTTGGCCTATGAAAATAATTCATCTCACAAGGATATATACTTATATAGTCCATTTCAAACATGACCTATCCTTTTAATTTTCAATGTCACAATAATAACACAATCAAGAATTGCATTTCACAAATGATTCCATAGTACATAAACCACTCAAAATCCTTACATATTAGCATTAACACCCATCAGTTTCTTTCAAGACAAGGAAAACATTACACCCTTTTAATCCTAAAGAGTAGAATTTCTCATAACATAAACATATAAAAGTATTCAATTACCATTTCATTTTCTTTACCATTAAATTACAATACCTCTTCCAATACACTATTAAGCAATCAATACATCAGAATGCTACACTTTTATAAAACACAACATAATTATACACGCAAAACACACACTTTTCATTAAATATCCATCGTTTACAAACAAGACATTCCACTTTATTCATTATACAATACTAAATCTCATAACATATTGAACACAAGATCATCATTTTACACCTTTTTAGAAGCATGGAAACACAATTTATCATTTCATAAGTACTATATTCATGATTTAACATACATTCATCACAAGCACACACAAATTGACATCACTGAAAATCACATCACAAGGCTACACAAAGGTCCATCATGCATTCCAGATAGAAAGAATATCGGTGCATTGTGCACTGTAGCATGGGTCTTATCATTTCCATTGGTCTTTTGCACCATTGGACAAATGGATAGAGGATTCGATGCATCCCATACTACACCGTGGGTCCATCCTCAACCCCCACAAAGCTAAGGTTGTTAGGTGAGGATGGAAAAAAGGGGAAGACATAATCTCCAGAGTCTAAGCAACTAGGAAAACATAATGGGCTCATATGAAGCCAGAGTGCCTAGTGTTAGAAAATTGGGCTCTAATACCAAGTGTAATGCCCCACCAAGGAACCCCAGAGGCCAACACTAATCAAGGACAATTTAAGGGAATAATTTAAAAAAAAAAAAAGCTAAAGAATGCATAACATAACATAACATTACATAACATAATAAAGTAATCCTAGGTCCTCTAAGGTTCCTTGAATACGCTACTCACAAAACAATAATCAAGATAACTAGAACAATGTTCATTTTAGAGCACCACATTAAATGCATTCTACATTACTTCCATAATATGTTAATTGATAATCAACATTAAATATCAATTCTAGCTAACTAACACAAGAAATCTACATTCTTTATGATACTCATTATAAGATTAAGTCATCAATAATTGTTACATCATTACAAGATTCACAACAATGCTTCCCTTAGTACATGAGAGAAGAATACATTAGATTACGATAATAGATGCAACTGATATACAATCCAATATACAAATACATGAAAGGTTTCCTTCTCAAACTAGAATAGGAACCGGAGTCCACAACACAATGAAAAATATCCATGCACACAAACATGTAGCAAGAATACACACATGGAGAAAAAAGCACTAACCTCCCGACCATGTGGAACCCTAAGGTCCACCCCCCATGGTAGGAGATAACACAAGGTCCCACAACAACATACAATTAGGAAAGCAATAGGTTAGCACAATCAAGGAGTTATACATGGACTCTAGCTCAACACTGCAATCACACCAACATCACTTACGACATTGACTTCACTTCTAGAGGCACTCACACAATAGAAGAAGAAAAAATACAACTAGGGAATGCTAGACTACAATAAGGAGGAGTTTCAACACATAGCTTGATATGGGTTGTCCTGGTAGATTTTCCTAGGCCTTGGCCCCCATCTTGGGTTATCTTAGCAGCCTCTACCAATCCTCGGCCCCCATACAAACTCATGCAGAATCGACGTACCTTTCATGAGGATAAGGAAATTGACCTTGCCATTCCAGGCCTTCCCATCTCATCTCAAGCCTAAATGAGCACTTGAGCCATGAGTGAGGCATATCATTATCTTGATTAATGTGAAATCTACACATCCCCCTAATTTATTATTAAGGTTATCACTAGATTAAGAAACCCTCCAATAGGTTATCTTGGACACCACTTTAGGTTCTGACCCCCATTGAGAGCCACTCCCCCTACTTGCAACTAGTAAACCCTACACATCAAGCAAGGAATTAGCCATCTTGATCACTTATCATAATTAGATGAATCCATACACAAAGTAAGGCATTGACTATCTTACACACTTATCATAGTCACATGGATCCATTCAAAGATAGGAGGTATCACCCTTAGGATTTGCATTTCACATAATACACATATGCATACCTTTCAACATAATATCATCACAAAATCTCATGAATCCATACATACACAATGCACATGATCAACAACATAACCAAGGGTGATCCCACAATAGTGGTTTACAATTTTTGGCCAAACTGGACACTGAAACAATTTTTTCTAACTAAATCTTCACTTTCGGGCACCTATAGCGGCTAAATTGTGAGGAATTTCAAGATGATGCAAACTAGAATTTCGTGACATTTTGTCTGTAGATTCTAAATATATTTTTTCAAAAAATTGGAATCATATAGCACCTCTTTTTCCATCTCCCTCAAAAACTAGTTTTTTTCAAAAATAAACATTTTCAAGGAGTTACGCTCACCGTATAACACATAACTTTTTTTCCATGAAGGATTAAATTCTAATTCTTTCGAATTTATATTTGTAACTCCAATATCTAGTGCTTCCACTTGGTTAAATAGTTTTCTATTGAATATTTTTTCCTTAATCAAGTTTCAAAGTCAAACCAATTACAATTAAGACATAGGCAGTATAACGCACAACTTTTTTCGTATGTATCAAAATTCAAAAAAAATTGTTGGATCAAGGACTTCAATATCTAGTGCACTCATATTTTAAATTTTTTTTTATAAACTTCTATTTTTTCACATGTGTAGAACATAGAGCTTCATTTTCGGTGAAAAACCTACATTCACAAGAAATAAAAAATAAATATAATAATTAAATTAAATTTAAATTTAAATTTGTACTTTTTGGGAAGCTTATAATAAGGACTACACACTTACAAAAAATAAATTTTAAATGAATTTATTTGATCCCCCAAAAGGTAAATCAAAAGTGGTTTTCTATCAACATTTTGATAGGTGTAAAGGAGACTCTGTTATAGGTATGGTTTAAAACTAGTAGGGTTCTATCCAAGGGGGTTTGATCTAGGGTAGTTTGATCAAACCCTCTTCAGTTGGAATGCTTTAAATGTAACTTTTTAAGGCTTAAATCATTATATTTTCTAAAAATATGTGATTTCAACAAAAATCAGAATCTCCCAAAAATTGTAAACCAGCTTTGTGGGATCACCCCCAAACTACTTCCAAAGTTAAGCAATCATAAGGACCATTCATACAAATATGTCCCCTCCTAGGCCTTTGGAAACCAACATACTGAACACATTTCCGGATGGCACGAAAACTTAAAAAAACTTTGCACAAATGACATTCAACTTTAACATAAATGCTTAATCCAAATGTCAAGACACATTGTTTAATGTAACAATTAATCCTAGCATCATAACCATAAAAACATTCAATTAAATAAGGCATTTTTTAACTTCCTTATCATTCAATTAAACTTAACCATTAGTTCAATCAATAGATCATATACTCCAAATAACTATATTAAAGGTATTTATATCATTAACAAAACAATCATCTCTATCAAGAAAATATGAAACTCTAATGTTAAAATTTCAACTTAATATAATACTATATCATTATTCCAATTATTTAATTCACAAAGAAATTTTACTAGTCAACTACTAAAACACTATAAAAGTAATTAACATTTTTTTGCTAATTAGTTAACAGAAAGAGTAGTCTAAATCTTTTAACATTTAATCTAAATCATTTATCTTAAATATCCTATCCCCTATATTTTACCCCTTCTTAAAATTAACTTTCCCTATCTTAAAGGTATCTCAATTGACCCTTCATAATTTCCAACATAATAATCGTGATTAAAAAAAATAAGTAAAAGAGCTTAAAAATGTGAATATAATAAATTTAATCTAAAGTCTTAATCACTATGATTAATCAAGAGCTAATTTAGGGTTAGATATATTCTCGCTAAAACACAACTAAATACTTTGAATCAAAAGAATAGACAATGAAATGAAATAATTAAATATATAATTACTTGAAGTTTTCATCATGACATCTGAAGAATAGATATTCATTAACTGGACCCCTTTCTATATTTTGTTCTAATTTAAATTGATGATAAAAGACAACTAAATATAAATAATTAAAACATACAAGTTAACTACCCACACTTAATCCTAGATCATTAATGATGAGTATGTGACAATAAGAATAAGGTAACTAAGTCTCTAGAAAATCACTCATGTCAATAAATGAAATTAGTTAAACATGGAAAAAAATGCACTACTTACTTTCTCAATTTTCTAAATGAGGACTATGGAAGATTGGATGTAAACATATAATCCTTGCTTAACAATAAAATGAAATATCCCTTCTATAAGCGCATACGGGAAAAGTGACCCAAGTAGCATGGAAACAACCCTTCCAACACATGCCGATAAAACAGATGTAAACACAAAAGAACAATTCGTTATGACAGTTTTTGATGCTTAAAGGGCATAAATATTACCCTTGAAAAGGCCATGTTTAACCTAATTTATTACCTTCAAGGATTTAGGTTACACTTTTTAAGAATACAAAATGCTAAAAGGAACAATAATACACACACCTAAAGCAACAAATATTAGCAGCAAGAATAAAGACATAGGCACTTCTCATAGCTGTGTGACAATAATCTATATTACAAGGTAGAACATTGCACTATACTTGTAACTGAATAGTGATGGTGCAACATGGAACTAAAAGTGGATGCCTGGCTTAACAAAGAAGCAATCAAAGCTGCATCAAAATATAAACTTTTCGTACTCAAATAGAAAAGTAGTTGTTACTATGCTTTTTGACAAATCATTCCTACCACTGAATGAAATTATATTAAATATCCAGACAAGACCACTTCCCCACATGTGAAAGGGAAAAGAGAAAACTTAACGATAAAGACACAAAAGGTTTGATTGTGAGACTCACTAAGCAGGTTATGCGCAACATACTGTGAGTTGTTAAGGGAAAAGGGAAACAATAGGTAAAGATGGGGGAAACACAATGGAGAACCAATACATTTGCATAGGCAAAGAAATCATGATATAGGCTACAATACACTACGGCCAAGAAATTATAGCTGGATGTGGATCGGACTTTTTCGACTGTGAAACCCTACCGCCATTTTCCTGCGTCATCTCACCATTTTCAATGGCTAAATCAGCAGAACCCCAGGCGCCCAGGTTTGCCGATTCTGGGACCCAGGCTGCACTAAATCCGCGTGGGTCAGCCATGAAGAAGAAAGCACGGGATAAAGGAAAAATGGAAGACTCGAGGCCGCCGCTGCTCAGAAAGTGTCCGTTCACGCTCGCCCTAGTTCTGTCGCCCAGGAAACGAAAATGGAAATAAATATTTTGGACTCTTCTGCGGCTGGGTCCCAGATTCCAACCTCAAACCCGTTGAAAGGACAACAGGATCCGGCAATGCGACCTGAGGCCACCAACAGTGAAATCCCCCTAGCCAACGACAACTATGGAGGTATGCCAATAAAGTTTGAATTTCCAGATGACATTTTAGACGTGATAGAAGACTACAGAGCTAGATCTATCATTCTCTTTTTCTTGAAAGGCATTCCTACGGAACAAGACTTTTACAAATGGACTCGTACAAACTGGGAACAAAAGGGTTGGAACATAGAATCCTTCAGGGGCTTAGGTAGGGGGTATGTTGCCTGCATGTTCGTTGACCCAGATCATGTGAAAGCTGCCCTCCATTATGAATCATGGATAATCTGTGGCCAGATTTGCTATCTTCAAGCCTGGGATATAGATTTTCACCCAAAAGGGATTTCTAAATCTAAATACCCCATGTGGTTGGAGCTGCCTCTACTTAACCTTGCCTTTCGTCCTTACCTTCACAGAATAGTTTCCCAATTGGGAAGAGTTATTTGGTGCAAACCGCATTCTAACAAATGGGTTGGCCTCAAAGTGCACCCCAGAGTTTGTGTCGAGATGGATTTAACTCAGCCTCTTCCCGATTCCATCCAGCTAGTAGGTCCTGGCTTTGAGTTCTCTCAACGAATTATCTATCTTAATAAACCCAATGCTTGTTTCTATTGTTGTAAAGAGGGTCACCTTATTAGAAACTGCCCCTTCCGTAAACCCCGCCCCTTGCCAAGTTCTGCCTCTGAACCTCAACCTTCCATCTCCCCTTCTGTTGTTGTGCCACCAGTTGCACCCACCTCCACCCACTTTAAGCCTCCCTCTCCGAAGCCCCAGAACCCCAAGTCCCCTCTCAACCCTGAAATCGGAGTTGGGACAGCCACCCTCGATTGCCTCAACATGAGTTTGAAGCTTGGACACGTGCTCGTAACTCTTTAGGTGTGCATGATCCTATCATGGGTAAAAAAGATTCCCATAGACCTCATTGGTTCACTTGGAGCAATTGCCGGGAAGGGATTTTCCGTAAGTTATGCCGCTTGGATAGATTTTATATTTCTCCCAATCTGCCTATCCTTCCTTCATCTCCAGGTCTTTTTGTTCATCTTGACTTAGCTGCCACTCTTTCAGACCATCTTCCCATTTTCACCACCCTTGCTCTCAATCATGTTGATTCCACACTCCAAGACTTGCCCTTCAAGCTTAATGTTTCCCATCTTAAAAATAAGGCTTGTATTGATGGACTCTTAGCAATTTGGAAATCTAAGCCTAAACCTCAAAATGATAGATGGATTAGCTGGTGGGAAAGAACTATCACTCGCTGCATTCTTTTTCTTCAAAATTTTGGAAGGTGAGTTGCAACTAAACATAGAAGAATAGAGCATTCCCTTAAAGGGCAGCTGACTCAAGACAGGAAACACTTGGACAACAATCCGCATTGTATTCCTCTTCAGCAAAAAGTGGCTCATACTGAAAATATCCTTCGCAAATTTGATGCTTATAAGGGCAGAGGTGCTCAGTTAAGGGCCCGTCTTCATTGGATGAAGGAGGGAGATAAGAGTACTAAGTTTTTTTCCATTTTCTATAACATAAACATAAAAAGGAATATATTTCTGCCATCAAAACTGAGGATGGTGTTTTGCAAACCAGCCAAGAGAGTATCATGAAAATCTTTTATGATCATTATAAGCAGTTGTTTAGTGATGATTCCAAGAATGATCCTCTTATTCCCATTCTGGAAGATACTTTAGCTAGCTACATTCCCTATAAAATCCAGCAAGATTATAGTAAACTTCTCGATCATTACCTGTCCTTGGAAGAGATTGATGAAGCCTTGTACAATCTGGCTTTAGAGAAGAGTCTCGGGCTAGATGGCCTTCCTGTGGAATTTTATCGTGTTCTTTGGCCCCATATTAGAGAAGATTTTTACAATGTATATCTAGAGGGTATAGAAACTGGGTCTCTTGGAGCTTTCATTAACCAAGGTCTTGTCAAGCTTATTCCCAAAGGATGACATGAGGACTCAGTGAATGGTTGGCGTCCCATCACGCTACTCAACACCTCATACAAGATTATAGCTAAAGCATTAGCCAAAAGAATTAAACCCATTGCGCAAGAAATTGTAAGACCGGAACAAACTAGTTTTTTAGGGGGCAGATTTATCTTGGACAATTTAATCCTTGCTTGGGAAACTTCTGAATGGGCTCGTCAAACTTCTCAGGATGCTTTGATTCTTAAGCTTGATTTTGATAAAGCTTATGATCGAATACGTTGGTCATTCATCCTCAAAATGCTACAATGGCTGGGGTTTGGTCCTAACTTTCGAGCTCATGTTCGAATGCTATTCATGGATGCTAGTGCACGAGTGGCTGTTAACAGAGTTTTATCCCCCCAATTCCCCCTCCAAAAGTCCATTCGTCAAGGCTGCCCTCTTGCCCCTTTTCTTTATGTTCTCACTGCTGATGCCCTTGGTTACCTCCTTCAACATGCACATTCAGATTCTCTTATTCATGGAATTTCACTTTCGTGTAACTCTATGGCTCTCAATTCCCATTTTGCTGATGATAGCATGTTATTCATCCAAAATACAGCTGAAGACATTAATAATTTACTTGATATCCTTGATTTTTTCTGTGAGGTTTCGGGCTCCAAATTAGCAATGCACAAAACTGAATTTTGGATGATCAGTCCCAACCCCCGATCACCTTGGATTCCCAAAGAATGGAAGGAGATCAAACATGGTGACATTACTCGGTATTTAGGCATTCCTTTTGGGCTGGGAGTTTCCTTGAAAGATATGTGGAGATGGTTTTTTAACAAGTTTAAAGTCAAGCTCCTGGGATGGACAAATAAATTTCTTTCAATGGCTGGGCGTATACAAGTGGCCAACAAAGTCCTCTTAGCTAGTCATGTCTATACCTCCTCTACTGGCTGCCTTCTAAAACTTGTTATAATCAGCTTACCCAGCTTATTCGCAACTTTATTTGGTCTAAATGGGGTAATAAAAAAGGCATCCCTGCCACTTCTTGGTCTCATTGTATACTTCCTAAGGATAAGGGTGGATTAGGAATTATAGATCCTTTTATTCAAGGGATATGTCATTCAGCTAAATGGATAGGTAGAGCTTTGGATGGCAACGCCCCTTGGAAATCTTTGATCAGATACCGTATACAAACAGCAACCTCTGGCAAAGCTTGGAGTTCCATTCAATGGACTGACAAGATCCTCTTGGCACATCACTTCAAACTCCACAGATCTGCCCCGCTTAATTGTATTTGGAAAGCATGGCAAATGGTTTCTCAAAAGCTATCTTGGTTTGACCATTCATTCAGCCATGGGCTCAGTTTTGCATCTTCCTCAATTTGGTGGAATCGATTGATACAAGTTAATAACCAGCCCCTTGCCAAGATTCCAAGGATGAAAGCTAAACGACTTTTCAAGAAAGGTATCCGAGTGTTCAGTGATCTATGGGATCCCACTAGTTTTACATGGAAGTCATGGCAGCAGCTCAAGATACGCTTCAATCTCAATAATAAAGACAAGCTCATTGTTTTGGAAATCCAGGATATGGTCCCTCCTAACCTCTCTATCCTCATGGCCACTAGCTGTCACTCTAGTTTTTTTAAAGATTGGAGGTGGCCTAATGGCAGCGGTATCCGAACTTTTCCTCTCAAGATCCTTTATAAACAATTGATTCCTGGTTTGTCTCTTTCAAACCAGCTTAACTCTGTTTGGAGATGTAACTTCAGAAGATCCAAGTGGAATCAGCTTAGCTTGCAAATTTGGAAATCCAAAGCGGATGCACAATCACAACTCACAGCATGGAAACTTTTGCATGCCAAACTCCCAGTTGGTGCTCGCCTCAAATTCATTAACCCACCTCCTCCTTGTCCTTTTTGTGGAAGGGTTGAAACTCTCAAGCACTGTTTCTGGTTGTGCCCCCATGCTAAAAGGTTGTGGACTGCCCTTCTTTCAGCCTTGCCTGCCCTATTTCACTTCCCTTGGTCATGGAAATCCACTCTCCTCGGATCCTCGGTGTTGCATAATGTGATTTCCAACTCTTGTAGGCTTATCATTCTAAAAGTCATTTGGAGGATTCGTTGCCAGGCTGCGTTAGCTCACACCTTCTCTCCCTTTGTAATAGAATTATCATCTATTTGTACCAATTTGTATACTCTTTTGTTGTGGTTAACTGATGATCTGGAAAAGAAGGACAATGCTCACTACCTGCAAGCAAAGCAACTTTTATCTCAGCTACAGGTTCAACTCAGGTCTTCCTTTCATCATTTTATGTAGGGTATTTCATGGTTCTCTTCTACAGTGGATACCAACAGTTCATGACATCTTTTTGTGGGAGTTTGGGGCTTGCTTTCAGATGCATTTGGGATCATGCTCAGATTGTATTTGTTACCCAACAATTCTAGTCATGTTTGGCATCCTTCTTGGGTGCTTTATGGAGGTTGATGGCTGTAGACTGCTCCTTGGGAAAGTTAGTTTCTGCTGTTCTATTTTCGATCAGCTGTATGGCAGCGTTTTGCTGCTCTTTTCTGAGTTTTGCTGTGTTGTAAACTCCTTCAGCATGCTGCTCATGACTTTGTTGTAATTCTTTTTTACTGCTTTCTATCAATATAAAAAAAAAAATTATAGCTGAGGAAAATGTAAAGAAATTATGTGCTACA
This sequence comes from Sequoia sempervirens, assembly GCA_007258455.2. Taxonomy (NCBI): domain Eukaryota; kingdom Viridiplantae; phylum Streptophyta; class Pinopsida; order Cupressales; family Cupressaceae; genus Sequoia; species Sequoia sempervirens. Next base: position 8,733 of record VDFB02129564.1, on the reverse strand, counting down.
AACTGCAACCCATATATCTAGAGTAATTAATCGTTTGATGCCAAAGAATAAATTGTAGAGGTTGGAAATAACCAAAAACATATCACAATCTTCAATGCATCAATAATTATAAGACATATTTTCCAAAGCAGCAACTAGAAACGAAAACAAGTCATCCATACCAGAAGCAATATTAAAATATAATATAACTACCATGAAACGGTCAAGACAGCTAAGAAAATCACAACAATAAGAGGAGAAAGCCACGCGGCAAGGTAAGTTGAGATCTAAGGAAATTTTGAAACAATAAAACCATAAAATGTTACCATTCTAAAAGTAGCGCATAGATTAAAGACTTTGTTCACCGCTTGGTATAGAAAGCCAACGAATTGGCTACACTCCAGAAGAGGGGTACCTGACCCTTGTTGGCTATGGAACATTAAACAAGCCATGAGAATCAGTGAGTTTTTTTTAAGTAAACAATGTGAAGGACGAGTAAACATTATTTAAGAAATGATTTTTCTAATGGACTCATAGACAAAATGAAAGTGAATAAAACTATGATGTTGTTGTACGAAAACAAATCAAAGGTTGCTTGTTCACGGAGGAGAAATGGCATTGAATCAGCCAAAATAGAACATACAATCTTTTCAACACGAAGTGCGTGAACTAGAATAATCAACAAAACATTATTTCAGTAATGTGCATGAGATATTAAGACTTTACACATTAAATACACTTATACTAAACACCTAGTTTCAGTGCATGATAAATAAACTACTGCTTATAGTAAATATTTTATTCAATAAATTGATGCAAATTAGGCTTGCAAGATACAAATGTTATAAAAAAAGTGCTCAAATAGAAGGGGCAACAGAATGATGGTTATGACCAATCGGCCCTAGCAAATGATACGAAAGGTAAATGATTAAATATGGAACTGGTACAAAATAATGTGATAATTAACATAAAAATTAGAGATAAACGATGCTAATAAAGCAACAAAGAATAACTGAAACACTATGAATTCAGGAAACTTCCAAGATGCACATTTGAAATGACACCAATAAATTGTGACACTGCAAAGAAATGCATAGATTAATTTAATGAATTTGATAGTAGAATTTTTTGAATGCTCACACATAGATAGATAACTAATTACAGAGTGTACATGAGAATCGGGCTCCATTTCGTCTATACCAACCCTTGCAACCATCTTCTCTAATTTCTAATACATCTTCCGCAGATCCAAGAAATTTTTATAGACCCCCTTTTCTCTCCCCCCAAGCATCCAATATATTCACAATATATTTAGGAAAACGAAGCAATCTCCTTTGTACAGGAATTCCAACTGACTATAGACAGATTAGTTAATTTTAAATTTATTAAATCAACAGTTAATTAAAAGCATTTTACAATAGTTGTCCAATTCACTCAAACGGTAAAATCATTTTCCCCCAATTATTTACATATTATAATTAGTTTTATAATCCAACTTTATAGCCCTTTTATTTATTTATTGTATTATCATTTATTTATCTTATTTTAATATTACATTACAAATTTATTTTATTATAAACCATGATTGTTTATAAATATATTTATATTTATTTATCAAAGTACCCCTTTTACTCAATAATTTGTTTTGATGCATAAAATAATCAAAAGCATTTATCAAGCAATTTTAAATTAAATAAGGCCAAATTCCAAGCAATTACCTAAACCCTAACCAGGGTCAAAAAGCAACACCTCAAGCAACACCAACTGACCAACTAACAAACTGATAAAACTAACAGGGTATCAGTCTAGATACTCATCCTCTTCAAGGATGATGGCTAGGGTAGGGGGCCAAGTGATATCTTCGATCAACTGATCCATTGGGTTTCAAGGCACGCTCAAACTTTCAATTCAAGTGGAGTTGATTCCTAGTACCTACAACTTACAACACACAAAACGGTCATGCATATACATATCCATATAGACAGACACAATGTGAAATGGAATCGCAACGTCACAGGGTGCTCACAAGTGAGTGATGTGACACTGTCCCTTTCACTCAAACACATCAATAAGAACATCACCAAGTAATCAAATTAACTCATATAATAATCAGGATAAGATCAGTCACATGATAATCGCATAATATCCATAATAAGATAATCACATAGTCCATAAATTCATATTATACAACATCAACTGCTTAACATCATTAGCACATACCTTTAAATATCCCTATTATTTTTCCTTCATCTCCGAGTTTCAAAGCTGACTAACTACACATCAATGGTGAGAATGGAGGGGCACTACATTTCACCACATTTTAGTTATGATATATGTGTTGTTGTGCATGCTTATTGCTATTAGAACTCATGCCTAAACTGTAGGTTGAGTAATCTCCAAATTGTTGTATAAATAATGGAGCTAGTTCACCTGTTTGGGGACACATTCCTTGAGCAATTTTCTACATTCTACTTACTTTATTATCTACATTATTATGTTTAATATAGTGAGTGAAAGTTTTGAGCATTAGAGAGAGAGTTTATTATTATTTTGAGAGAATTTTTTTCCAACTTGCGAGTTAGTAGTTAATGTGGCATTGTTGGAAGGATCAATATCAAGTTAGTTGTTGTTATGGAAGTGTTGTGTTTGTAGCCAGTCGATTGGAAAGCTTATCATAGGCATGAGGATAATCTTCCTTTTTTTGTATTAGTTTTGAAAGAGTTATTTCTTGTTTGTTTTGGAGTCTATTATGGTTACTTGCATTAGGAGAAAGTAATGTTTTCTCTGAAAGAAAAGTAGAAAATGTTTACTCTATTTGTGAAATTCTTGTCGTTACTCCATGATAGGAGAGATTGTTTGTCATAGGTGTTATTATTATATGAGATATGATTAAACATGGGTAGCTTTAGGGATTCTCACAACTAGATATTTGATTATGCTAGAAGGCTAGATGGTTACTCCTAGGAATTGTTGTCTAGTGAAGGGAGGGAACTAGTACTTTTCTTAATGAGTAGTGTTACCTTAGGTTTGTGTTAAAGAGATAGGTTATCTTGGGGATTAAGCTTACCTGTAGAGAGGGATTACCTAAGCATATATATAATGGCCTTAAGTCAAAATGAGTTTGCTATAGTGTAAGTGAATGGTAGACCTTCACTTGAAGTATTGAGTGAGAACACTTTGGCCAAAGTAGTGTGATTGCCTAGGGCTCCATTGTCAGTTCACTGTGTCCATTTAAATGCATGAGGGTTACCTAGTGTAGGGTTATAAATCCTAGTCATGTAGGGCACAACACTAAGCTCAAAGTGGTATGTCATACGGGGTTACCCAACCTTCGTTGAAGAATAGGGCCATCTATCATTGATAGATGTGCGGGGGACCGTATATAAGTTCGTGGTTGGTGGAAAAAAGCTTGAGTGATGCTTCTCCTCCTAAGCAAGCAACAAAAGACCAAGGTTTTGAAAGGCGGATTCATGGACCATCTATATCTTATATTATGAAGCTCGGAGGAGCTATGTATGTAATTGTGTACAATCTTGGAATATTGTACTTTGTGAGTTACTATATTGAAATGGAAATCCTTATTGTATTTTTTTATAGCATCCTTGTTCATATATTCTCAATAAAAAAGGAAATTTTTTTATTGCAATGGTTTATTACATAGTTTATTTACTAGCACAGTGAAAACTTAGGAAATTTTACTTCAGCGTACGATTGTCATATTACATGTGGTATCAAAGCTACCAGGTTTAGCTCTGGAACCTATGAGCTCATCATTCTTTTTGTCCAACATTATCTAACATTTGGAAATTCTTGTGTCAAGATGGTGCATCTCAGATTAATGGCTCGAAAGTCAGTAATTGGAAATGAGTGCTACCTCAAGGCTAAGAAGGAAAGAGAAACCAGCTTTAGAACAATTGAGGAAACCAACTACAACAATGTTGTCTAGTTGAGTGACACTGAAACATTTAGTCCTGCACTTTCTTAGATCAATGATGTGAAGAGGAAGATGAAGATGTAGGAAAAGAATACCTGTGAGACTTACTGATCTGGTGGGTAGATATATCACTGGAGACTTATTGATTCAAGAAAGATTGATATACTTACTGAATGATTATTATATGATGCGAATGCATGTATATGCTTTGCAATTTTTCCTTTAACTACTCATGTACCTCATGAGACTGAATGTTTCGGTGTCATAATAATTGTTATACTGATTCACCCCCCTCTTAGTATATTCTTTTAAGATTAAAATGGATGCATGGTTTGTGGGTCATAGACCTGTGTGACTTACTAATCTGGTGGGTGGTGATGCAAGGGGCCAAAGACACAAGGGAAGAGGTATAGAGGATAGGGTTAGGTTCCAGCATAAAGGCCACCTCCAGTTCCACCATAGGGTCCACCATAGGTTCAACATCAATAATAGGTGGTAGTGGTTGTTGAGGCCCTTGATCAAAGGGTATAGGCCCTTAATTAGAAGATAGATCAGGCCTACTAGGATTGGGATACATATAGGAAAGAGTAGGACCAAGCCCACCAAGAGAAAGACGAGTTCAAAAAGGAGCCAAACCAGCTTCATACTCAGTTAGATGTAGAGATGACCCGCATGCAAGAGATTGAGTTGTAGTTAGCATAGGGGACTGCTAGGAGGCACCAATTGGAGACCACATCTTAGGCATAGGGAGATACTATTCCATTGGATAGGTATGCCCATGATCTTAGATCAGTTTAGGATGATGCCACTTATTACTGGACAGTGTACCATATGCACTTTCCAACACATAAGAGATAGTCAACTTATTCACATAGGAGCGCCATGGGGCCTAGAAATTCAAAGGGAGGTTCAGTGTGCTAGTCAGGAGGACATGGTCCCTCAAGTGGTCAACATTGATCACCACCATGTCAGCCCTCTCCTTTTTAGGGGAGCAAAGGATAGCTCCTTATATATATAGATATTTTATTGTATCCATATGGTCGATGTAGACATGATTATGATGTATATTCATTTATTGACTATGGATAGCCTTGTGTATATCTTTGATGTATGTCACACACTTTGATATGTATCATGATATTCATTTTTTTGGATATGTATGAGATGATCGATAATGCGACATTTATAGCATGATATCTTATTTCATTCTTATGAATTCACAATTTTATGTATGGATGAAAATGATTTTATGAGATGTTATTATATGCTTCTATAATGGATGATGATTATTTAATTTATTATGCTTATTATATGATGTGAATGCATGTATATATATGTATGTGTCTAATGATATGTGGATGCAAGATAAATGATTTGTTTAATGTTATGGGTGATATGGATGATTTTTTTTTATCTTTTCACATGATGTGTGATGACTATGCAAGATGTATGCTACGAGATGTATGTTGATGGTTTGTGGATGTAGGATATTATTGTATGTTATGATACCAAGATAGAAATGTTAGCATGGATAGAAGTAGAAGAATGCGATAGAAAGAATAGATTAGCATTATTACTATTGAGATCGATCGTGATACCAACAAACCTATGATTATTTGATATTTTATTGGATATGTGATGAGATAGGATAGATGATATTGCTTTTTCTTTTATATTAGGCTTAATTTCATAATTGTAATCATTATTTTTGATATAGAAAATAGACACAATGCACTAAGGTATGAAGAACCAGGGTGACGTATCTAATGCATGGAATTTGACTCTACAAACAGATAGGAGTATCCTTGTTCATACCTAACATACAAAAACCTTGTTTGATCATGTGAAAGAATAAAGCCATTGAAGTAAGGAGACTAATACACAAAAGGTATGAAGAACTTGATACGTCATAGCCATTGTTTTACTTGAGACTACCCCCACACATGTAAGGCAAGTATTTTCCAAGGTCGTATTACAAGAACATCCAACAAGAACAAAAAATGAAAGTAAAGATCAATGCCCCATTCCTTTCTCTCTAAATCATTTTGTAGACATCATCGAGAGATCATTGGAATGGACCAATAAGATAAATCATAAGAAAATATCAAAACGAACAAACTGTCAATTTTATTCATATCTCTTGTCAAAGGATGAGTTGTTTTGGATGATATCCAAAATGATGTCTATTATAGGAAAGATCTATCTATAATACATGCATTGGATGAGGATCGGTTGATAGTTTGTTTGATAGGCTATTGATATGAGATTTAACTAACATGTTTGATAATGATCAAGAGTTTTGATTTTCTATTTAAGGTTTGTGTTTTTCCATTTGTTATACATGTTTTTGTTTGTGTTACCAAAGGTTGAAGGTGGTGATCAATTTATTATGTTTGAAAGTTTATTGCAAGTGAAAGTGAGATGGGATGGGTAATTTTGTTTTTCAGTTTTTTAATGTTTTTGACTTTTTGAAATGTTTTGAAGCTATTTTTGGGATTTTGGGGTTTTATGAGTTTGATTTTGGTATTTTCAAATATTTGAATATTTTTGGGTTTGGGAGGATATTTTGAGGTTGTTTTGGGTTTTATTTGATGTTTTTCAAATGTTTTAGTTTCTAAATTTTCTATTTTTTTGTGATTTTTCCAAATGTTAGACCAAAAGAATAGGACGTAAGGGACAGACCTATGCCTCGAGGGCTCATCAAAGATGGACTTGCCTATGTAATTGCACAAAGGCTTCATATTTTGATTATTGGATTGGGATATTAGCACATGATGGCTAATGATGTTTTTAGAATTTTTATGGTTTTGAGCTTTTTATGGAGTTTTGAACTATATTGGAATATTTTTGGGTTTTGACATGTTTCAAATGTTTATGGATTCCAAAATGTTTTGGATGCTTTTGGATTTTGAGATGTTTTTGGATTTTTTGGATTTTGACATGTTTTGGATGTGTTTGAATTTTGACATGTTTTGGATGTTTTTAGATTTTGACATGTTTTGGATGTTTTTGAATTTTGACATGTTTTGGTTGGTTTTGGATTTTGACATGTTTTGGAAGTTTTTGGATTATGAAATGTTTTGAGTGTTTTGGGATTTTCTAAATGATACCTAGTGTAGACACTATAAAATGTTTTGAATGATATTACACATTTGAATTTGATCGAGCTAACATCATTTCATCCTAAAATCCATCCTCTTTTCACTTGCTTGATTAAATTAACATAGTTATTTAATTAAATGCCTCATTTTCATCTATTGTTCTAATTGATATAATTGGGTTAATTCACCCCCTCTCACACTAACATTTCATCTTGTTTAAATTGAATAAATCAAATTATTTAATTTAAACCCTAAGTCCTCTTATTTAATTAAATAATCTTAAACCATTTAATTAAATATCATATTTGCATCCCCTTTTCCATTAAATAAATCAATAATTTAATGAATATCATATTATTATCCATCTTGCACATTCAAATTTAGTTTTAATAACTAAATTACTAATTTCCCCTCCTATCCACTTGCATAGGGAATATTCCAAAGGAATATTCTCTTATTTGGCTCCAAAAAAGGAATGATTTCTTTGTAACAAACTTTGAAATTTGTTACAAAGTGTGTTTGTTTGAATCATTCTTATCCCTTGATATTTCCTTGGTCCATGTGATTTTTGATTCTCATCCATTGATGAGGATCCTTGATCCATGTTTGACCCTCCTTTTTCATCTTGACCATTGATTGACCAAATCAATCTAAGCCCTTGATTTTTCATTCACTTTCCTATAAATACATCACTATTTGGAGAGAAATGGATCCATCTTTTGATAGAAAAGTTATGCTATTGAAATTCACACTCACTTGCATCCATATGTCATATTTGATAGCATTTTAGATTAAAGCTTCATCCATTTAGCTTAAGCATCCATTAATGCCTTCCATGATAACTTAGTTTGCATCAATGGCTTATATCTTTGAATTTTGTTTACATTTAACATAGATTGCATCCATTTTATCAAAGAATTTTTGCATTTATCATTCATCTCCATCATGTTAAACTAGTTTATTATCATTTCTCATTCATATCTCATCGGTTTCGTCAGTATTCTTAAATAAAACTAATTGAAACAAGCTCATATTATGCAAGGGATTGGGAAAGGATTGTCATTCCACATCAATGCGACACCACTCCCCCAATAGGATAATATTCAAGGTCTTAGAATATATTTCCCTTATGTTTTCATGTTTATTTCATGTTAGTTTAATGGGTTCTTATTCTTTGAAATTTTGAATATCTTATTGGGATCACTGCTTAGGGGATTAAATAGGATTTAAATTCATTTGGATCTATCATATTTAGTTCACACTATGACTTTGGTCACATTTTGGTGCTAGAAGGAGGGCTATACTAATTGAATCTGATGAATTTCTCTTTACATTCCTATTTTCTTGTGTTTGCAAATACAATGACGCTCTTGATGGATTCAACGATGCGCCTCATATGCATCGCTGTACAGTGATGCACTTTGGTTTAAATTCAATGACGCATAATTAATTCAATGATACATATTTTAATTTCATCAACACATATTTAATATATCGATGCTAATGAGTTTTTTATTACAATCATGATTTTCATTATAGTGACATGTGCATTTTAGTGACACAATTGATGTCATTGTTTTACTACAGAGCGATGCACATGATTTTCACTAGAGCGACACACTTTTGATATGGCGACGTGTTTGATAAATTCAACGACACAATTTATTTTAGTGATGCTTTTTACTGGTAAATAAAGCAAAGAGCTAATTTTGACATTTT
>VDFB02129563.1:0-12459 GCA_007258455.2 Sequoia sempervirens | reverse complement strand
CTATTAGTTTAGAAACTACATTCAATTTGCTACATATTCTATTTTTACATATTTTTTAAATAATACAGATAACTTATTCAAATTTTAACATCGAGTTTTCAAATTCTGATTTTTCTTAATTTTTTGCCACTTAAGGGCTTGTTTTTTCCATGATGATCTTGCACATACCCATTAGTAAGGACCTTTTTATTCCCCATATCTACTTTATTCTTAATTCTTTATAGATTGGCCAAAATTTTGAGTAGTTGTATCCTCCAACTTTCATATTTTCTATATCTGGGCCTTTATGATCATGCAAACCTCATAGTTGCTTCTCTCTACCTCCTTGAAAATCCTATTATTTTTTTCCTTCCAAATATTCCAAGTTATGAAAGGGGGGGCTTGATTCCAGAGATCCATTATAACCTTTTTGGAAAAAGGATAGTTGGACCAACATTCAACAAATCTCTTCATAGTAGGGGGAAACACCCAATCCGTGAGCAACAATGGGAGGAAGAATGATCACACTTCTCTAGAGTACTGAAAAATGGAAGAATATGTGCATTACATACTCTTCTTCCTGCAAGTATAGAGGATACATCTATTGACAATTTGAAATACTCTCCCCCAAACGTTATCAATAGTTAGGATTCTACCATGTGATGCAGCCCACCAAAAATAGTTGACTTTCAAAGTAAGGTTTTTTATCCACAACCTATCCCAATGAAGGTCTCTATAGTCGGTGAGAGGTTTCTCCAGTTCCTTATAAGCATTTTTTTACTAAGAAGTATCTAGAAGAGTTCCCCTTCCACAACCATTCATCTTTCCTTTCATTAGAGAATCAAGTCACCTCCCCAATGAGGTTGTATGACCTTTGTAGAATCAACTCCTAATTAAGCTATCTCTGACCTCTCAATTTTAAACTCCTAAGAAGCTTGTTAAATTCCTTCCATTTATGTTCATCAGTCTCCCAATTGATGTAGTCTTCCACCTTTTTACCACATATTCTTGTCAAGATTTTTTTAAGTGGTTGAATCCTTCTAAGGAAGAGAGGGAAATCGGCAAACCAAGGGTCTTTCCAAAAACTAGTGTCTTTCCTATTGCATATCCTTTTTCTCACACCCAATTTCAGCACTCTTTTTTTAATAAGATGGTTCCAAAAAATTGGCCTATAAGGTAGATCAATGGAAAAGAGGAAATGGCCCAGGTCTTTGTTTTTTAGATATTTAGCTTGGAAAATCTTAACCCGGTCCTTACACCCTTCCAAGAGATTCCATCCTATCTTAGCAGTAAGGGATTTGTTAAAAAAAATTATTCTCCTTATCCCCAAACCTCCAATATTTGTAGGAGTACAAACTTTCTCCCAACATACCAACACCAGTCTATTTTTCTCTTCTATTTCAGACCACATGAATCTTCTTTGAGTCTATTATATTTTTCCCCCAATGAAGGACAAGATTTTAAAGAGAGACAAATAGTAAAACAGGATATTTTGTAAAGAATCTTTTAGCAATTGTATCTTCCCATCTAAGCTTAGAAGTTTACCTTTCCACCTTGTCAGCTTCTTTTGGACTCTTTCAATTGGATGATTCCAATAATTATTATCCAAATTTATTGAGATTAGAGGTAGTCCAAGGTAAACCGCAAGTAGAGTAGCTTCCTGACAACCCAAGACCATCACCAATCTTTCCTTCACTAATTTTTTAGCATTGGAGAATTATATCTTGATTTAATCATAATTAATATACTAACCAAAGATAGAACCATAGTCATTTAAAATAGATTTTGATTGTCTAGTTTCCCCAATAGAGGCTTCACTAAACAGGATAGTCTCATCAACAAACTATTGGTGAGAGTTAGGCAGGAGTGACAAAGCAACTTTAACTCCTCTGTGGAATTTATATTCAATTAGCTTTTAGATGTTCCTTCCAAGGACCTCAACAACAATTATAAATAGATACAAGGAGAGGGAGTCTCCTTGTCTTAGACCATGGCCACATGAGAAGAAACCTTGGGGGACACTATTAACAAGAACCGAACACATAGGGGTGGTAACAAAAGAAATGAGCAACTTAAGGAATTTACCCTCAAACCAAAATTTCCTTAGAATAGTAAAGAAAAATAGCCAGGAAACTCTATCATAATCCTTAGAAATATCATTTTTCAAGGCCATCCTTGGGTTTTTACTAAGATCCATTGATTGAAGGATTTCATGGGTAGTAATAACAACATCTAAAATATTTCTTCCTTGCAAAAATCCTTTCTGATTTGGGGCAATCATTTTTCTTAACACAATTTTTAGTTTGAACACAAGTAACTTTGAGAAAATTTTATAGACAATGTTGTAGAGGCTAATGGGTCTAAAGTCCTCAATAGAAGGGGATTTTTCTTCCTTTGAGATAATGGAAATAAAGGTATCATTCGATTGATTTAAGTGCCTCCCTAATCTAAAGAAATCTCTAGCTGCATTAAATAAGTCAATTTTAAAAATATCCCAATAAGTTTGAAAAAGGTAGGAGGGAACCCATCAGGTCCTGGGGCTTTGTAAGCCCCAAAGGAGGAAACAACCTATTTGACTTCCTCCATAGAAATAGAATTACTCATAATCTTAAGGTCTTGTTCAATTATAACTTTAGGAATCACTTCAAGGAAATCACCATACACCTAATTAACATCCCCTTGAGAATTTTGGAAGGAGGAAAAGAAGTTAAAAAATTCCTCAACTATTTACTTTTTAGTTGTCACCATGGAGGCATCTTCTTTCTTAGCATTCTTATCCTATTCCTACTTTTTTGTTTCATGGTGGATTGCTTGAAGAATTTGGTGTTACGATCTCCTTCAGTAAGCCACTGGACATGATAATTTTGCTTCCAAAAAATATCCTCATGTTTGTTGACCTTAAACCATTGAGCTCTAAGATCACATTCATGAATGTAAATCTCATCATTCACAAGGCTAGCTTCAACTTTATCCTACACTTCCTTTAAGCTATTTCCCAAGGATTTTTTAGTTTCAAAGATATTACAAAAGGTAACTTTATTCCATCCTTTCACTCTCTAATTCATTCTTTTTAGCTTCTCCACCAAAAAAAACATAGGGGTACCTCCTATAGGTTTTTCCCACCAATTTTTGATTAAGGTCACAAAATCAAGATGAAGAATTCACATTATTTCAAATCTAAAAGGGAAAGAACCTTTATTGTGATCAACATTTCTTTTTAGCACAATAGCATTATGGTCTAATCCAAATTTAGGGAGAGAAGAGAGTGAGAGATATTGGGAGATGTTCCAATTAGAAGAGATGAGAAACGTATCCAGCTTCACTTGAATCAACTGATTGCTAAGTTTTCTATTGGACCATGTGAATTTGGATCCCAGTAGAGGAATATCAAAAAGCCCAGTAGAATTTAAGAATCCATCCAACAATATCATACTATCAGTATAGTCATCCAACCTCCTGACTTTTCAGAGGGTAGAAGACGGGAGTTGAAGTCTCCTTCCAGCATCTAATAGTCATATGATCTTCTTGTTATAACATCACTTAGAGAATCCCATAGTTGAAATCTATCCCTACTAAAATTGGAGGCATAGATATTGATTGAATTCCATTTCTCCTAAGAAAATAGGTCTTCCAAAGATACCATTAGAATATTCCTTCCAAAAAAACCAAATCTCCCTTTGAATTTTAAAGGATTACATAGAGTAACTATACCCCCCTTAGGATCCTTTAGCCTCACTAACATAGTAGTTTGCACTAGGCCAAATATTCAAATTCATCTTGTCAGAGGTATCTTTCTTCATTTTAGTTTCTTGAAGAATAAAAACCACTTTATTATCCAAAATACATGTTTTGACCAAATTTTTTTTATAAGGGCTATTGAATCCCTTAATATTCCAAGAAAAAAACTTTATTAAGAGAAAAAAATAGTTACAAAAACACCGAGAGGCCATTAGGAGAACATCCTACACTACAAGATTTTTTGACTTTGATCCTGCGATTGAGTTCAAGGTTCTTTACTTACCTGCAACCACATCCCTTACAATATCTTAGTTTCTTGATTCTTTTTGGGAAGGTCTTCCAACCTTGTTTCCCCCACCAACGTCTGGCTTCTTTTTATTTTTAGACTTATTTGGAGCTTGTAACCATTTTTCCTCATCTTCTCTATCATTGGGGTGAGGGGGAAAACCTAAAATGGTCAGGGATTCACTCAGGTTTCCACCCTCCTTTTGAGATAGAATGGAAAAATCCCCCAAGGATAGAGTAGGGGTTGAAGACACAATTTATCCTTCTTCCATCCCATCCCCTTCATTAGCACCAAGAACATATTCCTCTTAAACCCAAACATTGGCCTCCATATGGGATTTTCACATCTCTTCAATCAATTTAACTTTGAGAGTTTCCTTGTCTTCCTTTGGATTTGAACCCTTCAGCAATCTTGGGGTTGGAATTCCTTCCTCTAGGACAACATCCTTGATTTCCTTACTATCCATAAATTTGTAAATAGTAAGAGTTGTAATGGAGGTAGCATCAAAGCCAAGAGAAGAAGAATCATTCTCTAGGGGAATAGCTCCCTCTTGAACAAGGACTTCAATAAGGGGGCAGACGACAGAGACATCCTTGGAGACCTTTAGCACCTGCTCAATAAAGGATTGCAAGACTTTTTTGGGCTCCTCAGGATTCCTTTCATTACATGAGTCTATAAGACAACTGAATTTCTCACATTTTCATATTCAAGGCATTGCGACTAGTTTCCAAATTTTGACTTAAGAAGAACAAAGGTTGGTAGAACCATGTTATCAACAACATTAACACAAATACACGCATAAACTAATCTTGAATTTTCTTTTGTTATCTTATCAACCACTAAGAGCTACCAAAAGAGTTAGAAATCCCTTTCAAGATATTTGTCTCCCAAAACTCAAGGGGTAACCCGGGGAGGTGAACCCAAGTAGGAGTCGTAGCCCCTAGGTCTGTAGAAGGGTCAAAGCCCAATTTCCATTTGCACAGAGAGAGGAAGTTCTTGAAGCCAACATCAAATGCCCAAGGTCCACCCATAAATACCTTTAACATATCTTCATAAACCACAAAGGAGAAAAGTAAGATAGATTTGGGCATTGCATTGATAGAGATGCTACCTTTTAGGTTCCAAACTGAAGCAACCCAAAGACATACCTACTTAATATTTGGCCAATAGGCTAGAAACTTTCCAACTAATGAAAACTTGAGGTCATACATATCCTTTATCATTAACATTTCAAGGATGTCAACTTCCCATCCAATGACAGAGTAGGAAGTAGACACCAAAAACCTTTTACCCATAGTTGGCAAGCTGACACCCACCAATTTTTCCACAAAAGAGGTCAGATCTTCTTTAGAAAAGAAAGAGTCTAACCCAAGAGTCGAGGATAGAGGAAAATTTCTAGAAGTACTCCTAGTCCTTCCCCCAAGAGAAAGGATAGAGGTACGAGGAGGGGAACCAACATGGGGAACAACATTGGAAGTTGCCAAAGTAGACACGACACTAGACAAAGGGACAACAATCTTGGAAAGGGGAGCTTTCCCGGGCCCCCCACCCAATCGATCCATGAGGAAGTCAAATCAGAGCATGAAAATAAGAATTCAAAAATAGCCAAAGTGGGAAAGTTGCAAAGAAAGAGCTGAGTTGATGAATAATTTGCAATTATTGTTAAGGTCACACACACTTACCTTTGTTAGCAATACTATTTCAATGATTTAAATTGTTAATTTGTTATTAATAAGATGTTTTTGAACCAATTAAAAGGTAAAAAATTTATTACTCCACATTTAGCTTTATAAAATCATCTCACTAAATCTTCATAAAATGAATGAATGTTATTTTAATTAATCAAATAATGAATATTTATTTTGTTAATACAATTTATTTAATATACATAAATTAGTCATTTAACATTTATCAAATAGCAAGGTCACAAACAAGACCTCATCCCCACTATAAATTCTCAACAATTACATCCCAATGAGTTTGAACCTTGATCGCAAGAATAACAACACAATGACTTAACCATCACACCATGCCAATATTGGAATTAAATTAATATTTTAAAATGGAACACAAAATCAAATTAATCACAATAATAAAAGAGTAATAATATTTTTATAATTATAATATTAATATTAATAATAAAATGATAACAATAATTTGATATAAAAATATTATTGTAAATATAAAAATAATAAGAAGAATATAATAATAATATAATATTAAAATAAATATTAGCAACATGCTATGATGAAATAAAATAGCTCTGCTTGTGAAATACAAATTGTGAATTACATATTGTCAATTATAGAATAGCGAATTATGAATTGTGAATTATGAATTATGAATTGCAGAATAGAAAATTATAGAAAACATAGTAAATTAAATCTCCAATCTTCCTCCTCAACAAATACACATTAGCGAAGAGCAAAGGGCATAACTTTGGCAAAAGGACGAAATAAGCAAAAAAATTATATGACATCTTTGTAGCTCAAAGGCATGTACTATGGAGGAACAAAGGACTGAACCAATCAAGTAGTGTGAGTCAATACAACATAAGGAATATCCAACAATAGACCTATCCAAGGAAGCTGAAGAAGATCTAGGAATTTTAGAAAAAAATGTGATTATTGGTAGAGTTATAGAACCCAAATTTGAGAGAAAAAATATTAAATACTGGATTGAAAATACATGGAAGACTCTGACCCTAATAAAATTTCTCCCAAGAGGGTTCTTTGTATTAATCTTTTCCACTATGGAAGAAAGAGAAAATATTCTAGAAATGAGACTATGGGAGATCGAAGGGCACCCTATATACATGCAAAAGTGGCACCAAACTTTAACCCCATTAACACATAGCCATATGAGAAACCGGTATGGATCTGACTATTCAATCTCCCTTTAGAATATTGGTCAGAGAAATTCTTGGAGAAGATTGGAAGGACTCTAGGAACTATGGTGGATATAGATGCATATCTCTTTAATGGTGACTCTTGCATGTATGTCAGAATGAAGATAACAACTATCAAAAAAATTCCCAAGGAAATTCTTCTCTATGTTAATGGCACACATTGGAAACAAGATATGGAGATAGAGGAAGATAAACATTTCTATCTCAAATGTCAAAGTAGGAAACATAGGGAAGAGTAATGCATGAAAAAAAACTTTAAAAAAAGAGAGACAACAAGAAGAAATCAACAAAGCACCCTCACTAGGAAACTGTAAGATGTAGAAAGGAGCGAAGATGGTATGGAACAAGAAAGTGATCTCAAGAATCAAAAGACCATCAACAATCAGATATTACAAAATAAAAAATAGGAAAACAAAAAATTGGCTTGGAGAAGAAAGGAAAATATGAATCCACCCATACAAAAAACTGATTCATGAAGCAAGGAAACAAAACCCACAAGAACTAGCCTTGGTATATAAAATGAAATTGGGGAAGAAAGAAAATCCAGCGAAGGGAAAGACCCCAAAAACCCGAAGGCCCCCATTGCAATAGGAGATATAACTCATGAAAAATGCATGGAGGAAGAAGAGTTGGACTTTGAAGACATATACATGGAACAAGATCAATTAGAAGTAGATGAACTAGACATCATAGATCTAAGATGTATTAGTCATTCTGTAGAAAGGGAATTGGGAAAAATTAAGAAAGGAAGAGTAAGAAAGACAAGAAAACAAAAGAAAGAAGAGGAGGCAATTGAGAATGGCTTTAAGAGCATATCTAGTAAATTTTGATATCTAATGGAGGAAAGACCTCCCTTGGAAAGAAATGAAGATAACCGCATGAAATTTCAAAGGCTTGAATGCCCCTGAAAAATGGTGCTTGGTCAAGCATCACATGGAAATATTAGCCTAAGACATAATGATGTTTCAAGAAACAAAGCTTGACAATCAGGAAGCTGAGAGGTTTCTAAAATATTGCAAAACATGCAAAGGTATATTTCAAGAATCTACAGGAATGGCTATAGGTTTTTCCATTCTATGGAAGAAAAAAAAGTGTCAAACTAGATCTAATCCAAGCATACAACCATTGGATGGAATGCAAGGTAACTAATTTCAACACCAACATGGTGTTTCACCTCTTTAATGTTTATAGCCCCATACAAACGAAAGACAAAAGAGAAACTTTGATAGCCTTAAGCAGTAGGAAAATCTAGTTCAATACTAACCTATACATAATAGGTGGTGACTTCAATGTCATCATGGATCTCTAAAGAAAAAGTGATGGCCTAAAGAAAATAACAAGAAATATGCAAGCTTTCATAGAATTTGTGGAGGGAGATCAAGGCCATAGACTGTCAAACTTGTAATGGGATATACACCTAGACAAATAGGAGGGAAGGGTTTACAAACATTGTGGAAAGGTTGGACGAGTTTTTATATCTAACAATTATATGGAGATGGACTTAAACTTGGGAGCCACCATTCTCCCTATCTCAGTCTCAGATCACTTTCCAATGCAGTTCCACCACAGTCAAAAATGCCTTCAAATTTGAAAATCTATGGTGGAGAGAAGAATGTTTGATCCCTTCCATAGATAAATGGTGGAAGGAAAGGAGAATCGATGGCACTTCAAGTTACATATTCATGAAAAAACTTCAAATTCTAAAGACAAAACTAAAGAAATGGAATAACGAGGCATTTAAAAATATCTTTCAAGAAAAAGGAAAAATAGAGAAAGAACTTGAAGACCTAAATAACAAAATAATAAATAATTTTCAATGTTTAAGGAATATTGTGAAAATAAAAAACAATTAGAATACTACCACAAGAAAATTTTAGCAAGAGAAGTATTCTAGAGGGACAAAAGTAGGGAATCTTGGTTTCAAAAAGGTGATACAAATACCAAGTATTTTCATAAGACAATGAAAGCCAGAAGAGTACTTGTAGTGTCAAAAAATGTCAAGTTGGTGACATTTTCACACTTGTTTGGGCCCTCCTTATATAATTAAGCTTAATAATTCCTTGACTCAGTGTTGTAATGTTTTTAACACACTCACATTAGGTCTTGGGCCCTTGTAAACTAAATAAACCTAATCTTACCTTATTTAGAGTGTTGTAACACACTTTCACACTTTTCTAGGGTTTTCATTAATAATTAGGATTATTTATGCTTTAATTGGCCTTATTTTACATCCACAAGCCTCATTTAATGTATCTTTTTGTGGATAATCCTGACATAAATCATTAACCAATCATAATTCAAGTGTTTTCAAGTTGTGTGGCCCAAATTTAGTGATCTGGGAAACATACACTACCTTTGGTGTAAGAGTCCCACCTAGGGTTTTGGATACCAATCTAGATTTTACACCTTTCTAAGAATTCTTGGAATTGGTCCCATAATTTATGCCTAATGGGACTCATACACCACCTTGGGCGTATGAATTCTGTATGGCCCAAAATTAAAATTAATTCAAATTCTTGGTGGGATTTTATCCTCCTAGATCTGATGTTGGCTTGTAGTGTTCTAATTTTGGGAAATTTTGCATAAAAAAGTATAATTTATACAAGTTTATTTCACTCATTTTCACCCCAAGCATTCAACTATTCATGCATTATAGCAAATTTTTTATCAAGGAAGCATTCAAGAGCATTCAATTGTTTACAAGAGAATTCAAGAATCTTGAAGGGTAGATTATCAAGTGTTTTAGAGCATTATTCAAGTATCAAGCATCATGTCAAAGTCTCCATTCATCATGTTTGTTTTTGAGCTAACAATTGTGATGTAGGGTTTTATGATTCAAGCAAGCATTCAAGTCAAGATCTACATCCATTGGAGCCACTTCATACATGTTTGCAACACTTTACTACTAGGTTTTTGTGACTTGTAACATTGCATTTTGTTCATTCACCATTCTCCATTCCTATTTCATTTCATTTCAAGGTTTGATTACCAAAACAGGGTTTGACCAAGGAAAACCCCTTTCTACTAACAAAACAAATTTTTCCCTCTCTTTATTGTGTGATTTGTAGGACTAGGTTAAAAGCACATTCAAGAGAAAGTTTGGAGAAAGTTGTCAAAGTGTTCAAAGTTGTCAAAGTTGTCACCTTGCATTGGAGTTCATTGGAAGACTTCTATAGGTTGTGTGGACATCAAATCTGCAAATGGTTAGTAACTAACATAGACAAACATGATTAGTTTCCAAGCAAAGCAAACCTTCAACATCCATATGAGATATCTAACATGTTTTAAAATGCTATCTAATAACAAGATACATAAAAGCCTACAAAGAAAAACATGAAATCAATATATCCCATATTGGACTGGTGTCACATGTGCTAGTGACCCTTTCCCAATCCTTGATTGATAGCTTAAGATGAAAATGCTATGAAGATGGTGGAGTGATGATGAACAAAATCAGTTCTCCATTGGAGAGTGACTTTGCATGAGTGATTGTGGATAAATTGGTGAAAGGATTTGATAAGAGATGAAGCCTCTATTTTATAGATTTTCAAAAATGCTAAGTGTTGAAAATGGACCAATGTGGGACAAAGATCAAGCCAATAAGATAAGGCCACTTGTCAAGTGATGATAGGCCAATGGTTGTGCAAGATTTGGGAAGAGTGCCCATGAGAGGGAGAATTTGAATTCAAATTTTGTAATAAATGTTGAGTTTGACCTTGAAGGGACATGTAAGAGACATGTAAGGCCTCATAAATGCTCTGGCTTGGTGTACATATCCACTTGGGGGAGATTCAAACTTGGAGAATATTCTCCTTTATGCCAAGTTGAAAATAAAGATTTTGATAAATCAATTAAATGCAATTTCATGTGCAAGTGGCCAAATCTAGAGAATGCAAGTGGGTGAGTATTTAATCGTGGTTAGATTAAATAGATGATGATTATGCTGATTTAATGCTGATTAGATGATTTTGACTTTTAAGACTTAAATATTTGTTTTATTTAAATCAGAAAAGGATGGAAGATGCATGTTTGAGATTTTAATTAAATAAAGCTTGATTTATTTAATTAAACTATGATTGAGCTTTTGATGATAAGAACCTGATTTACTAGGTGAATGGATGTGATGCATTTGATTTATTTATTGAGCGGGTGAATATGCATAATGCAAATTTGACGTGTCTACATTTTGCCCCTCTTTGAAGTAATGTACTTGTTGCGTTGGTTCAAAGAATAAACTTGTCGCGATCGAAATTAAAAAAAATCTGATTTTTCGAATGCCCTAGTGGAAAGAAGTACACTGGTACATTGCCCCCTCTAGAGATCGAGTGAAAAGATTCGATTTGAGGGTCGATCTCGTGATAAAGAGGTTCAAAATGGGTGGTTATGGATGACGATGCAAAGATGATTTCAAGATGCTTAGAATAACAAATCTATATTATCCTAAACAACTTAAATGATTATATGATATGAGATGGATGAGATGGATGATGTGATATGCTGTGATTATGCAATGGATGATTTATGAGATGCTTAGACTAACAGATCTATATTATGATGATGATTATGCAATGCATGTGAAATTGATCGATGTTTCCTATTATGTATGATATGAATGATATGTGATATGTCAATACTGATGTAGGATGGATGGATGCATGATGGATGCATTGGTGATGATGATTAACTATTCATGCTATTATGTTAGTGTGGAAAATGAAGAAATTAGATGATGACAAGAGGATTCAACAAGTCCATGATTGGTCGAGACTTTATTAGAGATGATGATGATAGATGATGATGATGATGATAAATGATGATAATGAGAAATGATGATGATAGATGGATGATTTGTTTATCAAGGATTGGGATTTTAAAAGGATCACTTACTTTATGTTTGATAACACGCCTAAACACGATGCATCAAGGTATAAAGGACCAGGATGGCGTTGTACTTAGTGTGATGGACTTTGACTCGACAAATAGATAGGAGTATTCTTGTTCACACCTGACATACGGAAACTCTGCTAGGATGCACTTTAGAAGTCTCAAACATCTTGGACCAAAACACGGAAAGGTATAACCAATCAATGCAATAGTCAACAAGTATCTGAAACATCCTCCATACATATCTACAAAGCAAGTATTCACCAAGTTATTTTACAAGAACGCCCAACAAGCACAGCAGACAAAAGAATAATGATCGTTGCCCCATTCCTATCTCTCTAAATCGTTCGCTCGATATCATCGAGGTCCTTGACTACTAATAAGATAAGTCAAAAGAAAAAGACTGAGCACACAAAACAAGTTGATGTTCTTCAATACCGCTTAACCAAAAGGGAATGTGTTTTCTAAGGATGATAACCAAAACTTATTGCCAAGAGATAATGCCCATTGCAGGAAGGATACATCCTAGGACATGTTAGTGGATGGCGGCATGTCATTTCGTTTATCCAAAGTGCTCTTTTTGATAAATAATTCCCATTGTAGCAAGGATTCATCCTAGGACATGATGGTATTCGATGATTGATATGGGACTATTTGGATGATG
>VDFB02129562.1:0-37600 GCA_007258455.2 Sequoia sempervirens | reverse complement strand
TGGATGTGAAGACAACTTTCCTTCATGGTGATTTGGAGGAGGAAATTTATATGTCACTCCTAAAGTATTTTGTTATGAAAAGAAAAGAGAATTTGGTGTGTAAGTTGAGAAAACATTTCTATGATTTGAAACAATCTCTTAGGATGTGGTACTAGAAGTTAAACACCTATGAGTTGTCCTTGGAATTTTTGAGATGGACAACTTTGACCATTGTGTCTATTACAAGAATGATAATGGTTGTATTCTCATTATTATTTTGTATCTCGATATGATATGTTGTTCATTGAGAACGGAAAAAATATGATTTTAGATTTGAAGTCTCAATTGTTAGCATAGTTTGACATGAAAGATTTGGTTACAACAAGGTATATTCTATGGATTGAGATCAAAAGAGATAGAGCTAATAGAAAGATTTGGCTTAGCTAGAGAAATTATGTGAACTCTGTGTTTGATAGATTTAGCATGACTACTTGTAGATAGATGGTTGTTCTAGTTGTTCAAGGGATAAAGCTTTTTGTAGAGGATTGTCCAAAATATTCTATTGAGATGGATGACATGACCAAAGTTCCTTATGTGAGTATTGTTGGTAGCTTGATCATGTATGGTATAATGGTCTATACAAGGCTATAAATTTCCCAATTAGTGGGAGTCCTCAGTCATTTTATGACTAATCCTAGACAGGTGCATTGTGATGTTGTGAAGAGAGTGTTTAGGTACTTATGGGGTACTTCCAAGTATGCCCTATGTTTTCATGGTTATCCTACTAGACCTCAATATTTAGTGAGAATTCATGGATATGTGGATTCATATTGGGAAGGTGAAATTGACAAAAGGAGAGCCACCAATTAATATGTTTTGACGATGTTTGATGGTGCAATAAGTTTGATGAGTAAGCATAAAGCTATAGTCACTTTTTCCACTACTTATTCTAAGTACATGGTAGCTAATCATGCTTTTAAATAATCCATTTAGCTTAAGATACTGTGTTCAAATATTTGTTTTGATGTAGGATAGGTTACTATCTGTTGTGAGAGCCAGAGTGTTATATGTTTAGCAAAAAATCCTACTTTCAATGCCAGAACATAGCACATTGATGTGTAGTTCCATTTTTTTCATGCTTTGGTGGAAGAGGGAAAGGTTAACTTGGAAAAGGTGGAAACTTTTTTGAATGTTGTTGATGCATTGATGAAGCCATTGAGCACACAACAGTTTAGATGGTGTGCCAGTTCAATTAGCCTTGTGACCTAAGCAGTGATACAAAGACTCTTGTAATGTCTTAAAAAAATGGGAGAATATTGGGATTAGGGTGTCTCAACCTTAGTGAGTCCCATGAAGAAATATTTAATTATTTTCCCATAAGTTTTTTATTTTATTTATTAAATACAAAATTAATTGTTTCTAAATTGCTAAGGCACTTTATGGAACCTAGTAGAGAGTTGGCATCCTACATGCAAGGTGCAAAAGGATAAAAATGTGACACATGTCACATGAGAACTCCATCGGAAAAATCTAATTGTTTATACCTCTAAAATTAGTGCCATGTTGACATGTGGTAGTCTATTTTGGAAGCAAGTATTCACAGGGTCCACTTGTGTGCAAGTTTATCTCTTCAAAAAAGAAGAAGAAATGAAATTGGACACATGTCACTTTGGCACTCATTTGAGCATTGAGAATAGTGAAAACCTCTAAGATTTTCCCCATGATGCCATGTCGAATGTGTTTGACTTGTTGACTAAAGCTTGGAAGGGAAATTTGCTAAATAGAGACCGAGTTGTCATTTGAAGTAACTAGGAGTGAAGATTGAATTCTAAATAGGTAGTTGGGTTTATTTTCTCTATGGGACATATAGCATGTGAGGTTGCTTGATTTTTGGAGTTGCAAGCCTTGCATTTTCTTGAATTTTTTTGCATGTTATTGCATGTACATGCATGTTTGATAGGTTGCTAATCAGGCCACTCGAGACTCATGCATATTATCAGTTTTAGTTTGCATGCATCCAATGATTGAGAGATTGACACATGGAAATATTAGACACTGGTGTATGAGAAGTATATATTGATGCCTTAGTGCATTTGTATGTAGTGAGTTTTGATTGTAATATCTGTATATCGTTCTGATGTAGGATTCACTCTAGAATCTTGTATCACAATGAATCAACACCTGTAAGAGCATAGAATCTAAATATTGTATGTAATATATTTTTACTTTAATACAATTGATATGTTATTTGGTGCACATGGGTTTTTTCTTGAAAGGGTTTTCCCACATAAATTTTGTGTCTTGTGCTTAATTTGTTTAAATCTGAAAATACCTAATTGATTGTACATCTTAAATGGAACTAGAAAAGTTAAAATATTTGAAACAAAGTTTTACAACCCTCTCTTGATTGATTTGTATTAGGGAATCATTTTTACACTTGACTTTCCTTTCAATTCCTCAGAGGTTTGGATGAGATTTTTGGTGTGGTGAGGCCTAGATTTGAAATCCCCCATCAATGGGATATCTTTCATCTACTTGATGGTAATGAGGAGGTGTTATGTCTCGCATTCCTGGTGAATTTCATGACAACACCAGAGAAACACCACATCAAGGCTACAAAAGGATGCTCATTCCTAGGGAAGATGACAAATCTTGAGCCCATTTTTAGCATTGAATGAATGTATGCCTTCCTAAATCAAGTTCTAGCTGAAGAAGAAGATGAGTAGTGAAGTCATATTATTGTATAGTTATAGCTAAATATGTAAATGCTGAAAATTGTATAAGGCTATAAACCATTCAATATTTTTCTAGTCTCTTGGGCTAAGTCCTAGTTTTTGTATATCATATGTAACTTCCTTTTTCTTAAATTAATACCAAGCAACTCTTGATGCAAGTTTATTAATAATATTGTGGCAATGGAAAATGTATCCCTCTACTTTTGCTTGCTTGTTTGGGTTCTCCTCATCAAATTAAGCTTAACTTGGCCTTGATTTAGTGTTGTAATGTGTTTGACACATTCGCATTAGGTCTTGGGCCCTTGTAAACTAATTTACCTTATTAAGGTGTTGTAACACACTTTCACACTTTTCTATGGTTTCATTAATAAATTGAGCCTAATGGGCCTCTTTTTAAGAAAAATGCACCTTAATGATACCTTATTTAGGATGTTGTAAAGTGTTGTAACACACTTTCACACTAATCTAGAGTTTTATTAAATAATTGGGCTTCTTTATGCTTTAATTGGCCTTATTTTCCATCCACAAGCCTTCATTAATGTATCTTTTTGAGGATAATCCCGACATAAACAAAAATCCAATCACAATTCATGTCTTTTTAGGTTGTGTGGCCTATATTTGGTGATCTAGGACTCATACACCATCTTGGGCATATGGGTCCCACCTAAGCCTCGAGGCCCCCATCCTAATTTTGCATCATTCTAAGAATTTTTTTAAATGTGTCCCATAATTAATCCCTAATGGAACTCATACACCACCTTGGGTGTATGAGTCCCATGTGGCCCAAAAATTCAATTTAATTAAAATTCTTGGCAAGATTTTATTCTCCTAGATTTGATGTCATCTTGTAGTGTTGTAACTTCGAGGAATTGAGCATAATCAAGTATAAATACAAGTTTATTTCACTCATTTTTACCTAAGACTTTTGTGAGAGCATATATCCTAGAAAATTTGGGTTCACAAGAGCATTCAAGAGCCTTCAAGAGTAGATTATCAAGAATTTTAGACCATTATTCAAGTAGCAACCATCATGTCAAAGTCATCATGCATCATGTTTTTTTTAGCTAACAATTATGATGTAGGGTTTTGTATTTCAACCAAGCATTCAAGTCAAGATTCATATCCTTCAAGAAAGATTCAAATCTACATCCATGGATCCATCTCATACATGTTTGTAGCACTTTATTGCTAGGGTTTGGTGAGTTACAACATCACATTTTTTCCATTCATCATTCTCCTTTCCTATTTCATTTCATTTCAAGGTTTGATTACCAAAATAGGGTTTGACCAAGGAAAACCCCTTTCTACTAACAAAACAACATTTTCCCCTCTCTTTAGTGTGTGATTTGTAGATCTAGGTTGAAGACTTTCTAAAGAGAAATATTGGAAAGAAGTTGTCAAATTGCAAAGTTGTCAAAGGTACCACCTTGTTTTGGAGAGCATTAAAAGACATCTACAGGTTACAAATCAAAGATTCGAATCTAGAGATCAAGTGGAGAAGACAAAGAAGACATTGAAGAGAAAAATTAAACCTTTAATTTCTAGAAAACCCTAACTGGACTGATACACCACCTCCAGCGTATGAGTCCCATTTTAGTGAAATTTACAGTTTTCAGGAGTTCCAGACATATCTCTGCTAGATTTTTGTTCCTGCCCAAAAACCCTAATATGGGACTAAATCACCCAACCTAGCATATGAGTCCTAGTCAACATTAAATTTAGCATATTCATCATTTCAAATCCTCATTCAAGCCTCTACAGGTTTCCAGGTGCACACTTCTAGTTTTACAATTTTTGGTTATGATTTACTTGCATTTTTAGGTCATTTAGTGAAGCTTTGCATTGCATTAGGTTTTAACATTAGATATTACATTTCATTAGTCTTTCCAAGCCCTAGATTTGTGGTGAACCCCCTTTTAGCTTATAATCAAACCCTAGGACACCCTATTGCAAGATCTCTTTCCCTACTTCATCCTTGGATTGAGATCTCTAGGGTTTCCTTAAGTGAAACTTGACGGAAATAGGTCTAGGTCCCTAAACACCAAGTTTGGTGCTCCATCCCCCTAAAATATTTGGAGTCCCACTATTTTTGTTGTTTCATTTTGGTGAACCTGTATTTAGAAAACATCTTTTATGATTTGGAGTGCATTATCATCCTAGATCTTGCTTGCATTAACATTGCATTAGGGTAACTTGCATTAGTTAATTAGCATTCTAGGGTTTCTAAATATTGCATTAGTGAAAGTGCATATAGGTTGCATTTTTGCATCTTGCATCATTAAAGATTATCTAAAATCTGCATTGGCATTTAGTTGACATCATCCAAACTAAAAAGTATAAAAAAAACTTAAAATTTTCATAAATTTGTAAAAAAGCCCTAATTGGGACTCATACACTCCTCTGGGCGATTTAGTTTCAGCTCATATTTTGAACTACATTTTCCAAAATTCAAAACTCTGTTTTTAAGCTCTTGTTTGTTGTTAGTTTTTTGTTTTAGTTTACAGAGTTTTTGTTATATCCATTTCATTGCATTTAGTTTAAATTCATTTGAATTGCATTTTTCATCCATCTTGCATAACTTGCATGAGCTTTTCTACTTGGTGTCCTATTGCTAATACTATAGTGAGATGAAGTTCGAGACTCATGTCATCCCGTGATAGCACAATCGTCGTGGATCTTGGGTTACCTAACTCTTTCACTACTAGTGTTCACACTAGTTCACAAGGTATGGACCATACCCTTAACAACTCTTTGCCTTCAAGTAGTGTGACAAACGTTGAAACAATGGTTGCTAGTATTCCACAAGAAAACATAATCCAAATTCATGAAGACTTAGCAAACCTACAAAATCAAATAAGTCTTGAAAACATTTCAACCACCACCATCCCTACCATAGATAACATGCATCGCATGCTTGAAATTGAAGATGGGGTTGACCTTGTGTGCAACATAGTTCAGATCTTTGGAAAACATCTTACTTCAACCACTAGTGGTACTCAACCTGTGAACAATGTCCAAAACCAAGGAGGAACTCAAATTCCTCCTCTCACAACCATATATCCTACTAGTAATGTGGTTCCTTCCTTTGGTATTTCCACTAGCATTCCTAGTACCTTTGTGGCATTGCAAGTCATATATCCTACCTCTTTACCTCCCATAAGCATTCCACTCACTACTCCATCAAACACATATACACCTCGACCATATTCACCTCCATCTCACAATACAACCAATGACACAATCATAAATCAAATTTTGCAAACCATTTCATCCCTTCAAAAGAAAGTTTCAACCATAAACCAAAATAAAAATGGCCAACCTACATACTATTTCAAAGCAATCTCTTATCCTTGGAGATATTGAGAACATCGATACCACAAGGTTTAGAGATTCCTAGATTTGAGAAATATGGGGGGAAAGGAGATCCTTCTAGCCATGTTTCTTCCTATACTACAATTGTGTAGTCACTTTGTCCTTGAGGATAAGCTCTTGGCTAAGCTCTTCCCTAGAGGTCCTTGAAATATATTTCCTTGGAGGGATGACACTAGCACTGTAAATGTCAGTTCAGGGCACATTTTGATAGTAATAATGTAGAAGCAAGGTGTTATACAAAGAAAATCTTTTGAAGATTGGGCTATCACATCAAATTTGGCCTTGGTAAGTGTAAAATGGATGTGATTATGCAAAGTTGGGTTCGCTATTTGCACAAGTTAATTGTGTGTCTTTGCAATTATGACTTGAGTTGATCATCACCTCCATTATGATGTTTTATTTCTAGTTTGGGAAGGCTTATTCTATCTATTGACATTGAGTGTGAGCCTCTGCATTGTGGTTTAGAGTTTCTTTGGGGCTGTGATGGGGGAACACTTCAAGTTTGTCATTAAGATGTCTATTGAGACGATGACCAATATTGGTGTTGATACTCCTATTCGTTTGGATAGCACGGTGCGAGAGATTTCTTTTCACGAGGAAATAACATAGTAGTGTCTCAAGAGGATCTTAAAGAAATATGATCTACTCATACTTTCTATAGTAAAAATGATACTAGGTAAGGGGTTTATTTGCAATGATGAAACCAAGTGGGTGAATACACATATTTCCTCCAGATTCTTAGCGGTGTTGATGGAATTCAAGATGGAAAAGAAGGAGGCAAAAATTCTAGTTAAAAGGCTCTTTCATGCTAAATGGCTGGTGGGTCTGGAGGAAATTATCTCCATTGCCTCCCTTGGGATAGGTGTGTTGAGGCCTCATGACCTACCTACATATTATGTGCCCAATGAAGTGGTGAAGTTTTATCCCTTCATATTTGATCTGAAGGGTATGGCCTTGGTGTAACATAAATAGCTTATGGTGGTGAGAATGGATTACCTTCAACAGGAACTCAACCTCTCGTAGTCTTTCAACCATTGTAGGGTTTCAAACTTTAGGACATTTGTTGTCGCCAATGGTTTCCTGGGTTAGTTGGGTTTTGCTAAATATATGTTCAAATTAGTATGTTATAAGTTCAGGCATGGTTTTTGTTTGCATCGTATGTATAGAATAGGGTCATTGAGAATTTTAGCAGTTTCTATTTCCCATTTTGATTGACCCTACATGATCACTATTTAGACTATAGTTATTTTGGTTTAGCCTCTAGTGATGGACTAGAAGTTACTCCATGGTGGAATCACTATAATTTTTTGATTTATTAATATAATATTACTCCTTACGAATATATATATATATATATATATGATGTTAATTTAATATATTAATATATAATATAATATAATATATTAATTTAAATAATTTAATAATATATTATACTAAAATAAAATAAATTATATATTAGATGTTATATATTATATAGTATATATATTTTAATTTGTTATAGATTATTTTTCATATAAATTAGATAGTAGTTTTTAAATTATATTTAAAGATATAACAAGTTAATAAATTGCTAGAATGAAGAATATTTTTGTTTGAATTGTGTAAAGAAAATATAAAATAATAATTAATTGTGGGAAAGTAGGAAAATTGTCATGCACACATTTTACACACCAAATGGCCAAAAAACAACCTAACTAATCTACATCAAACTTTACTAATTTGTAAATATATATTTTTTTAAACAATAATAATATAATACATTACTTAAAGCAATAATCAATTATATCATTAGTTAGGAGTAAAGGTAGCAATGAGTCTCTTTTCTTAAAAAATAATGTCTACTTCTTTTAGATCAATATATCGTACCTCTTACTTATTCTGATATCTCTTGTATTCTACTGTGTTGCAATTTCCTCATTCTCAATACCTGTATCTGCAAGTATCTACGCGGCTAGATGCACAACCTTAAGATCAATGGGTTAGATACATGGTCTTAAAGATCAACCATATCATTAATATGACTAGATCATAAATCAGATATTAGTTCATAATTAAATTTGCAAGGAAAGATAAAATACACATATCATTAGGAGAGAATGGTCAATCCAAAATAAAACATAGGAAGACAAGACCTAATGGCCAGACCTATCCCTTGAGGGCTCATCATTTGATGGCCTTGCCTATGTAGGTGCAATGCAAAGGCTCTATAGTTTGACAACTTGAGTTTTCGCCAACTTATTTGATTGACCATCCAAGGGTATATCCACTAGGTTTCAAATGAAGACTCTATCCCAATCACAATTATATCTCAATAACACTAATATATGCTAAAATTATTTTTTTACTCAATGCATCCTATGCCCTTATTCTATGAGTTATAAAACTAAGAGAGTGGGTACACAACCTTTTCTAGGGTTAGCTTCCTTAAATAGTTTTCATGATCGGATGCCACCCACTTAGGTGAAGCCAAGGATCAGAAACCATGATAAGGACATTGTTGTTTATAGCAGCCTTCGATTTCTTCAGCCTAGATCACATGACAATTAAATGCTAGCCTTCGTCTATTTAATTGTTGGATGCGATTTCATGTGAAGACACTTCTTTTGATAAATAAGGCTTAACATATATTTAATGAAGAGACTCAAAATTAAATGAGGAGGCGCAATTTTGTGATAGCTAACTTCTTGGTTAGTAAAAGATATATTTCTTATTGAGGCTGACTTGCTACTTTGAAGAGGCACGTCTCTATCATTAATTTTGTATATATACATCCTCATTTGTACACCATTTGACAATCCATTCATTAGGATTTCCAGTTCATTCATATACAGTTCAAAGTTCTTCATATGTGAGTTCATCTAAAGAAGTAGTCTAAGATTTGTGTAGAAGGTCGAGATAACTATTGGTAGATTGTATCTTTTAAGTTATGTATTTGCATCAGACTATGGTGTTGTGTGTTGGCCTTCTTATCGACCTATTGTATGAGCAACATTCTTGTTAAAGATTCAATAATATAAGAGATATTATTGTTTGGGTTTTTCTCCCTCAAGAGGAGGGTTTTCCCAGGGTATCTGTTGTGTATTGTGTTGTGTTTTGAATTAATTTCTGTACATGTCAATCTGATCATTAAATTTAACATGGTATCAGAGCGGGTTTAGATCTGATCATATTTGTCCAAGCAATTCTAAGCAGATTCAAATGCAAACCTTGAGACGAACTTCATCATATTTGCTGCGAGCAGTATTCAGATAGTCTTGAAGACTTCTAAGGTTGTCAATCCTTAACATGTTAGAAGGCTACAGTGATAATGGTTCGCCGAAATTGCAAGGAGCGAATACTTCTGAAGATATCAGCCTTTTATCTTGGAGTCTATCATTCAAGAAATTTCTCTGCTGCTAGCATTTGCCAAGTCTTACAAGAGAACTACAGCCAGGCCGTTCAGATTTAATGAGAAGTCGTCTTCTACTTAGGCTAATGCGCTTGTGTTGAGAGTAGTATTCTTTAGTACTTGGGGCGGCTGGGGTATTGGCACCCTTTGACATTCTTTCTTGAGTGGAGAAAAGGATACTTGGAGCTAGGACTCGAAATTTTTGTAGCCACAGCTTGCTGATAAATCTATATCAGATTTCCAGTTCTTTACTTCAGCTTACGGTTGAGCACCTGAAGGAGAGTATGTGGATGATCCTGCATCTAATATGTCTTGTGTGCTGTATAAAAGATAGTTTGGAAATTACTCTGTTTCTAAGTTAAGATGGGCCTGTGAGAGGAGAAACAATTTTTTGTGCAATGTGAAGATTGTGGTGTACCAACAGAAAGAGATAAGTATTTTTCTTTGTACCCTTGAAATCATTTTCTTTATCTAGGCTGTAATTCAGTTTGCTGAGTTGTGCAAATTTGACATCGTTTATTTGAACATGTGTGTTTAGAAAGAGATTGTGGTTTCTCTTAGTGATCACTGAGATAAGATCCTTTGGAGTCACAAATTACTCCTTGCAAGCTGGTTCATGCAAATTGTGAAGATCTTTGAGTGTGACTTTGAGATGAAAGGAGAACTGCAACTTCATTGTGATAGGATGGTCACATCGATAACATTCTCCTTGTGCATGGGCTATGATGGTGCCTTGAGAGGCCTAATTCTTTGTTGTATATGCTGGCTGCATAATGTGTCTAAGAAATTTGAGTTGAGCAGATTGTCTCTTGTTGTGCTGAGATTAGCTCTTTTGAGAGGAGTAAAAGGTTGGAAGAAAGAGTTATATCAAAATTCAATAAAGATAAGTTTCTTTATTCCTTCATTCTGATTCTTTGATATATTTCTTTTTTTAGGTTGATTTATTTATTTATGTCTTAATATTGCTCATAAATTATTATGTATTTATGCTATAACTTGAGATAGTAAACCTTGTATGATTCTAGCCTTGATATTTCTTTGGATAATTATAAACTGTTAGTAATCTCTCTCTAAAATGCTTTCAGGACATTTCTAGGAGCAAGAAGGTGATGAGAGATTGCTTAGTGATGAAAAGCTTGAGGAATCTTATGAGGAGGTCATTCCAACCAAAGAAATGATCAAGTGTGAATTCACAACTTGCAGCCATGAGACTGAGTTGGTGGCTAGAGGGAGTTCACTTCCAGAAGTCTTCTTTGCAATCTATGAAGCAGGGATCAAGAGGGAGTTCTATGACTCACTAAGAAGAAGTGAAGGTTGCAGTGTTGCAAGGCCAAGTGTTAAATCCTTGAAAGACCTCTTCAGCTACTGAGATCATAATTGCACAAGACAGTCATCTGGATTTGATATTGGTCTAGCTCCGCAAACCTATTCAAAATAGAGTAATCTACTATGAGGTCGAGGAGGTCTACCCTGAACTCTCTACTATACCAGAGGTGTGCACTGAGGCAAGTGTTGCAGGAAATCTTGGACGAAGAGGTCAAGGTTGATGCAAGTGCTTGAAGATTCAGAGGGAGCCTACTGAACCTGAAGAAGATGGTAATCTAGTTGATCTTGGTTCTTTATGTTGATTTATGGAAACCAATTTTTAGAATCTTAAGGAGGTTGCAGCTAGTTCGATCTAATGGATCCTACTATGTATAGTCAGTTGATTGGATGTTGATGTATCTATACTAGACCAGATTACAGTAAGTGCATTTTGTCAAGTTCATGTGTGAACCAAGGAAAATACTTCTAGTTGCAGCAAACATATCCTGAGATACTTGTGTGGCACAGTTGGATATGGGTTGAGATATTCTTTAGGTTGGGATCTGCTATGATATCCTGGTGTAGCAAGAAGTAGTCATCTGTGGCATTGAGTATAGCTGAGGCAGAGTATATTGCAGCTTGTATGGCAGCTCGGGAAGCAATGTGGCTTCGTAAGCTCCTTGTAGGATTATCTAGGCAATCAATGGAGCCTACTATCATTCATTGTGATAATCAGAGTTGCATGAAGCTATCTGTCATTCTTGTATTCCATGATAGAACCAAGCATGTTGAGATCATGCGGAAGGCTATATAGTTGAGGTATATTAGCACTGATGAGCAAACGGCAAACATTCTCACCAAGCCTCTCTCCAAAAATCAAGTTTGTGTACTCGGTGATAAGCTTGGTATGGTGGAGAATCGAAGCCTAATCGGTGAAAGAGTCTCAAGATCATTGAGCCTCGCTAATGAGTTCTGTGACCATGAGTAGTTCGAGATGAAATCCTTTGATTAATGAGTTCTTTCTCGAAAAGTTTACAGAAATCCCTTGTTAATGCATTTTCCTCCTCAGACAGAGGAATTTGAGGTGCAAGCCCTTATTAATGCATTTCTTGAGGGATATTTGAGGTGCAAGCCCTTGTTAATGCATTTCTCTTTGAGATTTGAGGTGAAAGCCCTTGTTTCCACCCTCTAAGAGAGTCATGGTGGATGTCATGTGTGTGACTCCATGACATATCTTGTACTTGTGTTTCACCCTCTGGGAGAGCCATTGTGAAAGTCATGTTGAGGTGACAACATCATGCAAGTGATGAACACTTGTACACACCATAGCATGGTTGTAGCCATTATGGTTGATATCGTGTTGAGGCGATATCTGATATCACAATGAGGTGATATTCTTCTTTTCCACATTTGGTTGTAGCCATTGTGGTAGACATCACATTGAGGTGATATGTCTTGTGCAGCTGGAAGTACTCGCCCTAGCTAAGAGGGAGTGTTGTTGTTTATAGCAGCTTCGTACGATTTCTTGCAGCCTAGATCACATGACAATTAAATGCTAGCCTTCGTCTATTTAATTGTTGGATGCGATTTCATGTGAAGACACTTCTTTTGATAAATAAGGCTTAACATATATTTAATGAAGAGACTCGAAATTAAATGAGGAGGCGCGATTTTGTGATAGCTGACTTCTTGGTTAGTAAAAGATATATTTCTTATTGAGGCCGACTTGCTACTTTGAAGAGGCACATCTCTATCATTAATTTTGTATATATACATTCTCATTTGTACACCATTGTACAATCCATTCATTAGATTTCCACCATTCATATACTAAAGTTCTTCTATATGCAAGTTCATCTAAAGAAGACTAAGATTTGTGTAGAAGGCTGAGATAACTATTGGCAGATTGTATCATTCAGTTCTGTATTTGCATCAGACTGTGGTGTTGTGTGTTGGCCTTCTATTGGCCTATTGTATGAGCAACATTCTTGTTAAAGATTCAATAATATAAGAGATATTATTATTGGGTTTTTCTCCTCAAGAGGAGGGTTTTCCCTGAGATGTCCGCGGTCTGTGTTTATTTTTTTATTAATTTTTTGCATTGAATCTAATCTTAAATTTAACAAACATGCTAGAGAATTATGGAGCATAGACACAAATACTCGCATAAGCAAATAATAAGAAATTTCACTCCTCAAATGATGTTTAAATAGCATTGAAGCTTCACTATGCTCAATAATTAATAAACCCATTCAATTCAGAATTTGAAAGCATTTATTGATATTTACTCTTTAGATCTATCTTTCTACAATACTTTTTACTACTCAAATAACTAAAAAGATCATCAATCATTGGAAATAGAAATCTATAGTTTTTTTGGGTACACATTATCCATTATCCTCCTTTCTTAGGTGTCAAAACCGTTAGTACAACACATGGACTTAAACTTTCTCTTTTCAATCATTTCTTTAACTATTATTCTACTTTCCTATTCAACTCTATTAGTTCATATAGTGTCATTCTACCTTATAAGATAAACTTTCTTAGAGAATTAGATTCTTTAATTAGCTTAGAATTTCAAAATGAGCTATAACATCACCCTCATTTTCCATTGCATTCATTTATACTTGTATACACTTGGGAAGAACTACAAAACAATTTTTTGTTTCTTCTTAGATCTTTCACAAAATACCTATGATTTGAGCTAATAATATTTTGGAAATAATATTCACTCTTCAC
The DNA here is from genome assembly GCA_007258455.2 of Sequoia sempervirens. NCBI lineage: Eukaryota > Viridiplantae > Streptophyta > Pinopsida > Cupressales > Cupressaceae > Sequoia > Sequoia sempervirens. Next base: position 24,082 of record VDFB02129562.1, on the reverse strand, counting down.
CCCCTTATTTTAAGGATATGAGTACACATTCCACTTTATCTTTCACCAATATATAAGTATTTTTCTTATCGTCATGTAGAGTTTTTCTATTAAAAAAATTATTGTTTACCCAAAAAAATATGAAAAAAATTCATAAGTGTGGTGTTATGCAAAACTTCTTCACATTCTCCATTCATAAATTTCACAAGACATTGACCACTAACCATAACTATATGATCCTTTTAGAACCTAGATACTCCATAAGGATTAGGATACTCCATCCTTTTCAAAAAAAATAAAATTCAAGCATCTCATTTAAAACTAAATTAAACTATTTCTATATTGATCTTGATACATCTTTAAATTTATGTATGGTTCGAAAAAATATTTTCCTTTGCATTGGTTTGATCAAATCACTAGTAGGATTTTTTTTAAATATTCTAGTTAGCAATGATTCACCTTTGAAATATTTACTCTTTCATGTGGTGCTCTTTCTTCACCGATATGTGTGGCTCTTGTAGTTCTTAAGAGATTTTTTTTTTCATAACCTTCTTTTGATTGAGTGCATTAAATTATTTATGACCTTATAATCCATATTTAAAAATTCTATTCCTTTAAAATAATTTGCATTTCTTTTATATCCTCCTTTATCCCTACCATATCCTTTATAATCAACATAATTAAATCTATCTCTATATTTCTAATAATGATCAAACATATTCCTATATGAACTTCTAGTATCATCTTTCTTTTATGATTCATAATTATATGCTTCTCTATCTCTACCTTTATATCTTCTTATTGGGAATCTACCACATTTTCTTCAAATTCTCGGTTTGCTTTATAATTTGTGACTAAACTTGTTTTCATCTTTAAAGGCCAATTTATATGCTTCCTCAATAGATTTCATATTTAACTTGCTTATCTCTTTTTTTAAATTAAACCTCAATTTGATATGTAAATGCTCTTAAATTGTTGTCCTATAATATTCTTTAATATGCGATTTCATAATCATATTATTTTGTCCTAAATTTTGTAACATTTTTAATAATTCAATAGCTAGAAATTTATAGAAATTAACTTACATTTCAATATACCATTTCATGTATTTTTTTTTTCCCATATTTTACTTTCCTTTTCTGTTTCTCTCTAACTAAAATTATTTCTCCTAAATAGAAGCATAATATTTCAACCTAACCTTAAAATATATTAAGTTCTCAAGATTTGAATATTAGCATAATTAGGAATATCAATTCTAGTTTTCTTCCTAATAATGGAATTGCTTTTAATATTGGTTTTATCAATCTTGTTATTAAACTTGCTCAAATAGATCTGACTTTCCATTGAGGTGTTCATCATTACTTTCATAAACTCTAGGATTAGGACATCTTATGTGGTCTTCTTCAACATCATCAAACTAAATCTAGACATTTCCCATTAAATTGAACATCTCATTAATGTATTTTGTAGCATGGATTATGACCTTTATCTGCCCTTGGAATTTTATATCTAGACATAAAATACTCTTATACAAACTACCTCTAGTCAATATTTTTTTTCACGACCTACTCAAAATTTAGAAAGAAATATTCTATCCAATATAATGTTGGAAGACTCCACCGGGGTCTTTACTCAAGCTATTACTAGGAATAATTTCCAAAGAATAATAATAGAATGACTTATCTTTTACTCATATTTTTTCTATTGAAGTTTTTCCCTTTTATTTTGCCATGACTAAGATATTCCAAAGAATAATAATTACTCTTGTAATACTTAACAGTGTTGAATTTTAACTACATGATAAACGGGTGACCTCAATATGGTTTGAGAGGGAGGTAAAATTGTTTTGAAGTGTGAAACAAATTTGACAACAAAAAAAATGCACTAACAAATTCACTTATAAAAAAATCTACCAACTAATTAATTATATTTGTTATTTTATATTCTATATTTAAATAAAATATTAATATTTCAAAAATTGTCTTTTAACTGATTATAAATTCTTTAATGCATAGAGTTGTTTTGTCAACAACACAAATAGACTAATGATTGTAAATCCAAATAAAGCTAACCTCACCCAAAACCGTTGGTTCATGATTTCAAAAAGAAAGCCACCACTCCATATTTGTGTTTGGACGCTCCTTTTATAATTTGTCACGTTGGCATTTACTTGCATTGATTTTTAAATGGTAAGCACTGTCTGAGGGTGTAGTCAAATGTACGAATCTAAAATAGCATTTCCTAGCAAAGGTAAATTTGAAGAAGCGGGAGGAGAGTTCAAATCGGTAACAATAAAACTTTCGTCTCCGGCTTTCTACTTTTATTGGGATAACAATTAAAACCTGTTTTAAATGCTTATATTAATTATTGTAATGGTTTAATGCCACTGACCTGTAATCATAAAATAATTTATTCAAGATATTACATGTTGCATTGAATTTGCTACTAGCATATATATATTTAATAATATATATAATATCCTTCTCGAGGCGTCTATTCAATTTTTATGTGAAAATTTGATTAAAAATATATATATGCTAGTTTTTAATACATAAATTATTTAAAATGGCATTGTTCGCTACAGGAGGAATTGAAAAATAAACAAAAGTTGCATTCTATTACTCGGTACATAGATACTTCTAGTTTGTGATTGTTCTTTCTTGCGTTTGTCTCGAATATTTGCATTTCAAAATCAAAACTGAACATTTTGGTTTTTGTTCTCTCACATCGTTGTTGGAGCTACTTCAATATTGAGCACAAACAGGGAATGAGGGCTACAAAATGGAGGCCAACATTAGAGAAAAAGTACATATTAGAATGCATGTGGGCTAGTGGAACCACAAAACCATCTAACTATGTGGGTTTCAATATTTGCACTTGCAAACCAATATTAAACATTTTTGGCTTTCATCCCCCCATAGCTCCCTTCGTTACAATAATATGGACGAATGAAAGTAAAAAATGTTTAGTTTTGATTTCGAAACACAAATACTGAAGTCCACATAGCTGAGAATGGATTTTTCTGATTCCACTAGCCTACATGCATTCTAATATATACTTTTTTTCTCAAAAATGACCTCCATTTTGTAGGCCTCCATTCTTTGCTTGTGCTCAATGATTGAAAAAATTATTTACTAACTTGCAAACTTCACTCGATCCATTGAGAGCTTTCAAGTGCAACAACCCGCATGCACTCTAATATCTGCGTTTTGCCTACACACCCTGATTGTGCTCTCCACCACAGGAAAACATTCAAGTAGCTCCCTTCGCCTTGCGCTCTCCTCTACACTCAATGGAAGAATTAACCTGGGCAATAAAAAGAAAGATTCAGGTCTATAATTTGAAAGTAATGCAAAAAGGGAATAATAAAAATTGGAAAATCTAATTCATCGCTTTAGGATTAAGCGGTTCAAAACTCTGTGAGAAAAATGATCCATGCAGAGATGTTGAATTTCACGCGTCATAAGTGACAAGCCCGTGATCATAATGAAGAGTTTTTTGCATTGAAAAAAGGATAATCTATCAGCTTCACAAAAGTAAAATATTGTTCTCCTCATTAAAACACGAATTTAGCGGAAGGAGTGTTGAACTTCACAGTCTATGAGGCCTCATACTATCCCGGGGATGTAGCAAAAATGATCAAAAGGTTTATTATGTACTTTGCTGGACATGATTCCCATAGGATTCGAGTTAATACATAAAGGCTGTTGCCATTGGATTTTCTTGTCAATGAGAAAATTGTTGAAATTCCTATTAGTTACCTCATAAGAATGCTTAGTATCTTTGGGTTTATTTAGGGCTTTTAGGAGCTGCAGGAATATATTTCTTTATCAATGGATGAATTTAGAAAATAAAAATCTAAACAAATTATATTTTGTATGAGTTTAAAACTAAGTTTTTGAGACTAAGCCTTAATCACAAAATTTTGAAAGTCAGAAGTTCAAGACCAAAGTATTCAAACCAAATTTTTTGAAATCCCTAAACTGTAATGAAACTGTCAACTCAGAAATGTATAAACATGAAACATGTCTGGTTTGTTTGGGCCTCCCTCAAATGCTATAAAATTTTCATGAGACCATGAGTGAATTCCCTTCCTATTTGAGCATACAACAATAGTCTAATGACAATGATAGCAAATATTGAAGAGTATGGGTTGTCTCTGGGTGGCAATAGATACAAAGGTATATTGAAATAATATTAGAATGTACAGAGAGGTGTTTCAAATGATAGGGGGAGTTCCAGAGATTCAAATCCAATAAGATATATCAAAGATATATCAATCAACGACTAAAAATGGAAGTTGTAGTATGAAATAGGGTTAGGGTTAAATTAGAACAAAGATAAGAATGAATGGCTGAGATTGAATTATAAATTGATTCAATCAAGGGTAGAAATTGAATAAGACATCAAGAGATAAGAATGGAACGGATAAGGAGGTTGGCAAGGATAAAGATGTTGTTCGAGGATTTTAAATGCTTATAAAATTATTTAAATGAGAAGGGAAAATGAATAATTAAATAATAAAAACATTATTTAATCATAGAAGACGTGGCAAGTTGACTTTTTGATTAAATAATAACTTACTTGAAAAGTGAGAAAAAAGGACAAATTAGTAGCCAATTAAGACTAATGAATAATTAAATAATTGAGATCATTATTTAATTATAGTAGAAAGGTGATAATAATTAAATAATGAAATCATTATTTAATCATAGAAGACATGTTAAAAATGAATCATTATAAAATTATTTAAATGAAAAGGGAAAATGAATAATTAAATAATGAAAACATTATTTAATCATAGAAGACATGTGGCAAGTTGACTTTGACTTTTTGATTAAATAATAACTTACTTCAAAAGTGAGAAAAGACGACAAATTAGTAGCCAATTAAGAGTAATGAATAATTAAATAATTGAGATCATTATTTAATTATAGTAGGAAGGTGATAATAATTAAATTATAGAGGAGAAAAGACATTAGTGACGTAATTAAATAAATATTTAATTAATCAAAAAGGGGAAATAAAAGAAAGTAATGAATTAATTCAATAATTATTTAATTAATAGAGAAAATATGACATTATATAATAATCAAATAATTAAAATTATTTAATTATTCGGGATGAAAGGGGAATGATGAAGAAAATTAGTATACGCAAGCCTAGGACAATTTTTAGTGTCTACATTTTGCCCCTCTTTGATACAATGCAATTTATCATGTTGTGTAAAAAAAATTTAGTCAAAAATATGTCCCATGGTGTCATGGTGAAGGCGGGATAGACCTATGCCCTCTCAATTTTTTTTTCCAATTTTTGAAAAATTTGAAAAATTATTTTGATAAGCAAGTCTAATAGGCATGAATACAAGGATTGGTGAAAAGAATGTTAGCAAGAGGAAAATGTTAGCATGGAGTTAGTGGAGACAAAGAAAGATTGATATTTTGCTTTATAGATGCTAGGCATTGCATTAATCATCATTTGGTAGTAAAATATGACAAATGGACAATAAACGCCATGGTATGACATAGACCAAGGTGTGAAAAGTCATCCACTTGCTAAACACAGACACTCGCAGACAAGGAATGTCCTAACTCATACAAAGAGAAAATTTTACTTAGTATTTTTGTTAAGACAATCCACAAACAACAATAAAAGAAAAGGTGAATAATGAGACATCATCGCTCCTCTAAATCCTTTGTGGGACATCCTTGAAGTGGCTAGTAACATAACCCAAAAGACAAAATAAAAAAGATAAGACAAATTAGATAAAAAAGTCACAATCATTCAGATTATTTTCTAATATGTGTGTGCCAAAATGTGGTTGACTAATTGTTTGATGGGTTGATTGTTTGACTATGTCTAGTTTCAGGAGAGGAAACATGTCATATAAGATATCAATTCTAGTTTCAATCATGTAACCACTTGTATAAGGCAAATGACAGAGTTGGATAATGACAATGTTTGGTTTCAGGAATGACACATCATGTATAAGACAAGTGACATGTTTTATTGTCATGATGTTTATTTGATGTTTGATTGATTTAGGTAATTGACTTATTTAACTTGAAGACTTGTTGGATAATTTGTCTTTTTTATTTGTGATTTTATTAGGGTTTTGATGACTGTGTTGCATCTGATAAAAATGCCAGGCTTATTATGGCTAACTCAAAAAACCTAAAGGACCAACATAGGGGGCCTCGAGGGTTCATTGACTGATGGCCTTGCCTACATAACAATGTGTAGAGACCTTGTAGTTTGACAAGATTGGACTTTGTTTTATTCACTAAGGACTCCATCGTGACCAATTTTACTCGACAAACCCTAAAGGACCGATCTAATGCCTCAGTGGCTCATCGACTGATGGTCTTGCCTACATTATATACACAAAGATATCATAGTTCGAATGGAATTGGACTAAAATAATTGACTCTGACTCTATTTTTGGGTTTTTGAAGATTATTTGTATTTTTTTGTATTTTTGGAATGTTTTTTTTTTCTGGATTTTTGGGAATATTTGATTTTTTTTCTTTTTGGGAATATTTGTTTTTTTTTGTCTTTTTGGGAATATAATGACCTCTAATGATAAGTGTAGAATTGAATGAAGGCGTAGGCTAAGTACTTTCCCCTAGTTGAGTATAAGACTAATTTATTAAGGGTAGAATGGAATAAGTTTACTATGGATGGATATGGAAGGTGGAAGGACGCATAATGTCAATTGTTCTAGGCTATGGGAAGGAAAACTAAGAATTATTATGGAAGGTATGGAGAGTGTGAAGGCTAATTATTATGGGCGATAGGTGGAAAATTAGATAGAGTGATGGTAGATGATGGAGCGAAGATCGACTACACATGGTGCTTGTTTGCCAAGTTTTCACCATGGTACTTATCCAAAGTGTCATTGAAGTGATTTTCACTATTGGAAGAATTATTTCTCTTTACTATTTTCTTATTTTTTATGTTTTTGGTGTCACCAAGATGCCTGTTTTCCAAGTTTTCATCAAGGTGATGATTTTTTTATTTTTTTATTTATTTTGTATTTTTTAGGTCATTGGCATGGCTCTTTGAAGCTAAGTGTAGAATTTTCACAAGTGAAAACTATTGATAGGCTTTGACAAGGATTCCTAATGCAGCATCATTTGAGGTTTCAAGGAATCTTGCATCAACCAAAAATATCTGCATTCATGTTTTCTTGCATTTTAGTAGTTAGTTGTCATACCCAGTCTCAACATTTCATACTACATTGTACCACATTGTAACATCAGAGCTTGTGAAGCAAGATATATTATCTTCATTGCAACATATACATCATAGCTAGAATTCAAGTGTTTTGGAGTTTCTAGTATAAAGTTATCGCTAACAAAATATCAATTGCATTTGGACAGAGAGCATTCACCAACTAGTCTTGGATTTTCGAGTGTGCAAACCTATCCGATGACTTGTGGAGCTCAAGAGACCATTCCATAAGGATGCACATTCATTGAGGAACCTTCATTCTGATCTGCATCATTCTTGTCCAGGAATCAAAATAAAATCATATGTTTTGGCAGACCTTTCATCATGTCATCTACTTCGGGGTTGGAGACCTCTTGAGACTAACACAAACCTTTTATGGAGCTAGGAATCAATATATATAGGCATAATGTAGTTGCATTAGGAATTTAGTGAAGATAGAGATAGCGAGGTAGGAATTAAGGGCTTCAAACCACATTGTAATTCTAGGCCTAACATCATGTCATTCTATAATTTTGTAATCCAGAAGGTAGGGCATGTTTCCAGTGAATAATTGATCATCATCTATATTTACATGCATGATTGTTATTCCAATTATTTGAGTTCTATTGTGTCTACTCTTGCTACAAGGTTGGACAATCTTATTTTTGGACCCTCCATCCTTGACTGCACCAGTTCCCCTTTAAGATTTGAAAGCTGATATGCTCTTGATCAATAGACTATCATGATGATGTCAAATGAAGGGATTATATTTGAACAAAGGCTACAACTGGTAGATATGAAGGGTGGTAAAGGTGGTGGACAAAGGAGGTTAGGGAATGATCCCTAATGCACACGCTACATAGGCCATTAGGCTTGAGACAAAAAGGAGTTTGGGTGACCAATGAGTTATTGTACGTGAAGGGGTCATCATCAAAGGTTCATCGAGAGACATCGTCAATAGAGGTGGAGTGACATGATGGATGTGTAGATATGTATGTACTTGGTATAATGTATGGAATAAGTGAAAGTGATGGGAATGGAGACATTGGATCAACAAGCTCATCTTTTGTCATGCTGTTTTCGTAAATGCACCCAATGATTTTTTATGAAGAGGCATAATTGGAGATCAACTTTTCCTTGCTTTTGAATTCTTGACTTGTATTTTTATCTTTGATTCATCCAATAGATTTTTCTTTTGACTAGAGGACTTGTCCTGATTTTTCTTTCTTTGTATTCTTTTTTTTTTAATTCTAGATCTCCTTTTAAAGAGGGAACTTTCACATTTGATTCTTGAGATTTAACCTTGTTATTTTTGACTTGTTGATCCATGTCTATGAGGTGGGTGGATGTGAGCGAGATGGATGAGATGGATGAGGTGACAAGAAATTTTAGTTGATGGAAGAGAATGATGATGCACTCAATGGGTTCTTCGAGACTAGCCTTGTCAGTGCTATTAATGTCAAAGGAAGCTTGCACACCACACCCTTAATGATATGGGAAGAATACATAGAAGATGTAATAGTAGGAGATGCATATCCTAACCTAGGGTGGCCAAAATGGAGGGATGATGCTTTAAAAGGAGAGAAGGATGATTCAGGATATCCTTAGTAAGGTCATGATAAAAAGGTGGATTATCATAAATATCATGGTCAAACATGGGATTATTATGGACATAAAAGGATTAGGGTTAAGTAGATAGGGTAGAGATAGATGTATCATTAGGATCCCAAAAAAATTCAATCCAAGCACGGTCATCTGTTTGCATATTTTCTAAAGTTGACTTATCATCACTCTTGGAAGTAGTATTAACATTTTGACCTACAGGTGATTTTTTAGAAAAAATATGAATTGTCCATGTGATATTCTCCACATATCATGTCATGGACCTGGGCCTTGGTGTTTGATGATGTGTTAAATGAAGTAGGCAATTTGGTCAAGGAAGATGGATCAATGTAATGTGACAAGGTGGAGGACGAAGCTTCCTGATTGATGGGAACTTGGAACTGAGTAGTCCCTTTTAGGTTGTTGCAGTACTGAAAGGGGTCAGGATCATCAGCTATTGTAATCTCAGTGACATTATGGGGAAACTTTAGGAATTAATGGTATGCAGATGGAACGAATTACATGGCATGGATCCATAGTTGGCGAAGGAGGAGGTTATATGGGAGATCAAGGTCCAAGACTTGGAATGTGGTGCCCAATGTTGCAAGTCCAACTCTGATTGGTATTGTTATGACACCCTTGGAGGAGTGCTCTTCATTGTTGTATTCTTTTGTGATAATTCTCTTTGTTTTTTGCACATAAGCTTCAAAGAAGCCTAATGCCTTAATGAGTTTGAGGGTGTAAATATTTAATCCTACTTCGTCATCTACCAAGACACATTTGATTTTATGTTTATGAATGAAGACTTCTAGGTGCAAGGGGTCATTATGGTTGGACTTTTGAGATGAATAGTCTTGATCTAAAAAAGTGATGCGATGGGTACTAGCTAAGTAGCCCACCATTTCCTCGAAGCGATTGTCATCAAGGTTAGTTGGGATAAAGGTTTCTTGTGATTCTTTGTCAAAAATAACTCTATGCTTGGGGGATATAAAAAGCAACTCTAGGATGGATATTTGAGTAGGTGTCTTCCCCAAGTGGTCTAATAGATTATATTATGACTTCTATTATGGTTTAGACAGAGCACCTTATATGGTCACCTTGGTTCATCATTTGTTTACTACACATTTTGGTGGATTTTTAATGGTAATGGTATTTACATGATCGTCTATGGCTTGGCTATGATTTATGGTGTAGTATTCAAAAGTAGGATTGGTATAGTTAGCGTGATTATTCTTCTTTCAACCTAAACTGAAGGGATTTCTTTTCCCATGGTATTGTAATGGATTCTTAAATATTATATGATCATTATTAGAGGTTGGTTGTTGACTGTCTATTTCCATGACACCCTTTTTAATCAAGTCCCGATTGATGTTTTTGAGTTGTTTGCAAGATAAAGTTTTGTGTCCATTAACACAATGGTAATTGCAAAAGGAATTATCATCCTACCATGAAGGTTTGAATTGCCCTGGATCATAAGATTTTTCCTTAGGAAGTTGTATGAATTTTGACTACAAGAGTTCTTTTTAGATAGATTCAGTTTGTTCCCCAAGGGGAGTGTATTTGTGTCCTATCAAAAATTTCCTTCAAGGTCTTTGTTCTTGAGTGTTTTGAAGGGAATTTGCTACTTGTTCAAAGACACATGATATATTGTTTGATGTATTAGGTCCTTTGAGTGTAAGGGTAGGACCAACATGTATTGTCTTAACATTGACAACTCTGCCATTGGTGACATTCTTGTTTTGGGCCTAATATTTACTTTTATCATTTGATGTTCCTTGGGTGTTTTGATTTTTGTTTTATGTTGTAAGTTCCCATTTCGCAATGAGGGCATTATCAAGTATGTTGCATTTTTCCACTAGGTCAACAAATGTGATACATCAATGGCCTTGTAGTTGATATTTCAAGTCTGTGGTCAAGTTTTCGATGAACATGACAATTCTTTTTTTTTTTGGGAATCTCAACAGGAAAACAAATAGCCAAGCTCCTCCATCACTGGAAGAATTTTATAAATGACTCACCTTCTTCTTGTTTAGTGTGAGATAGTGTGGCTATGGTGATGTCAGTTTCAATTTTATAAGAAAAGTGAGTGACAAATTTGTTTGTTAGTTCATCCCATGATTGGATGCCTAGAGATAGGTGAGTGAACCATTATAGTGCTTGTCCTATGAGACTCCTAGGGAATAGTCTCATGATATATGTCTATTTGAATGCAATGTTTATCAAAGCCATGTGGAATTCTCTTGTGTGTTTAGTGGGGTTTCCCTTTTCTCTATACTTGGGTAAATTTGGCATGACATAGTTAGGAGGAAAGGATGGCATGTATATGGTTCTATTAAATGGGTAGGGACACAAATCTTGTGTTGAGTAGGTATTTTTTCCAATAATGTCATGTTTTGAACCACTTGTTTTTTTAAGGAAAGCATCTGATTGTCTATGACTTCATCTTGTGTTAGGGATGTGTCCCTTGCATTTGTAACTGCATTGCGATATGGGTGCATTTGCATATTTTTCAATCCAATGTTGTGGGTGGATGGGTTAGTGTTGACTCGAGGTTTGTATAATGTGATGTTTTGAGTTTGGATGTGTGGTATTTGAGTTTTAATACATATGGTATTTGATTTTGAATATGTGGTATGAATGAGGTGAAAGTGGTTATATTGAATTGCATTTGGAATGGATTGGAAGTATGTTGACCTTGTGTGTATTGATTGTTGTATTGGTGAAAAGGTCAATGTGTTTGTTTGTTGGGGAAAGCTTGTGTTAGGACCTTGTGAGGCATTAGTGTTTGAGGTGTCTTTCTTAGGCCCACAAATATGAATCCTAGTCCTCTTAATTTTTTTCCAAAAGGATTTGAGGATGAGGTGTTCATGTCACTACATGTTCCAATTGGATTAATTGTGTGGCCAAAAGTTCATGACATGGGTTGTGTAATTTATTGTTCCATGGCTTGTGTCATGTGGATTGTAGTAGAATCTTGTGTTGACCATAAAAGTGTGAGATGAGTGGGATATGAAGCCTAAGAAATGATAATTCAAAGGTGTGACATAAGCCTAAGGTATGCAACCTATGCTATGTTTTTGGATTTTTCAAGATATAAGGTATGCCAAATGATTATGTACCAACATTAAAGACACAAGGTGAAAATGGTCAAAATGTAGATAGGATAATGTCACAATGATCAAAATCTATGGTATGTCTAGGACTAAGGTATGCCAAATGTAACACAAATTTGAAATGGTGATGAAGGGGAATGGTATGACTAATTATATGACAACTAAGCACTTGTTTGGTAAACCTAAGGTAAGGTCACTAACGAAACTAAGATAGATAAAGTGACAAATCTGATTTTCAAGACCTAAAGGATGATAAAGACTAAAATGATGAAAATTTGACAACATCCAATTTGAAATTAATTTTTTTTTAATCCTATAGTATGTGAAGAATAGAATGTGACACATGTTTTGAATTCAAAAAATGTGATACCATTTGAAAGCTATAGATTTTTTTCAATCAGCCTATCAATTAGGACTTTCATCGTAATTCAAATAGAAAATGAATAATAATTATTTATTAAATTCAAAGTAAAGCATAATTTATATTGGTGGAAAATTGAGAATCTCCTTTAAAAAACCTTTTCGTTTCATCAATTTTGCGTAAAAAAAAGTCATCAACCACATACCCTACACATACCCATCATATCACCACTTTTTGGACCATCATGTTCCTACACATACCCTAACATGTTTCCTTTATGGTATCCATTGAAGATGTGTTGCAATGGTCTATGGAAATTACAAATACACTCATAGAAGTTGGTAGAATGATGGAAATGAGGGTGAAATAAATTTTTTCAAAGGCTTGGATTAAAATGGGATGATTGGGGATGAATATAGGCTGATTAATGGGGTGCTGAATGACTTGTGGATTAGTGGATGGAAATGTTGTCAAGACCAAAATTGGTACACAGTTTGAAGGGTGGGGGGACGTAGAGAAGTAGATTTTAGATTTGAAGATTTAGATGAAGGAGTATATTTAAAGTTTAGGATATAAGATCCCAAAATGGATGGAGTAGATGATGTAACTATGATAGTGGCTTTTAGGACATAGGGGCCCAAAATGCATTTGGAAGATGGGGGGTTTTTAGATGGAGTGGTGGAAGATTTTAGAGGAGTAGATTTGGATGCCAATATTGATTGAGTTTTAAAATGAATCTCTTATATTAGTTGCTTTGGGATCCTCATAGTTTTTTATTTTTATTTTCTCAACATGGGCCATTGTGTCCTCTTGGATTTATCTTTTTTCTTTTGGATCATATTTTTTTGCAATTTATTTTTGAAGGGACATGTTGATCTTTGGGTTTTTATGGATTTTTATATTATTCATTTTATATTTGGAATTTGAATTACTTCCAAGATGAAAGGGATTTTACGATATAGATGAATTATATGGAGGTATTATGGTTGGGTTGATGTAGGTAGGATGTTGAAAGGATTTAAAATATGTGTGCCTTGGTTGATCTCGATTTATGATATGATGAAATTATTTTGAGATAATGGGGATGTGGATAGTGGATGGAAGGATATAAGGACTCAAGATGGATGAAATAGATGAAAGATTTATTTTTGGGAAATAGGGGCCCAAAATATATATGGAAGGGATGAAGGATTGGGATTTGTAACATAAGGTACCAAAATGGATTTAGAAGATGATGTGAAAGTTTTGACTTAAATGGTGGGATTTGGGATTTTGGAGGGATACCAATGTATTCAGCATGAGCTTTATAGCCATAGCTCCATGATATTTTCTATTTTATTTGACTTGGATAAGTTTCATTATAACTTTTTCATAGAGGCCTAACCCTTTTCCTTGATAGTGCATATTTTTATATAAATCCTTACAAGCCAATGGGTTACTTGCTATTTTGGAACAAAGATGTGGGACTATTTTAAGGAGGATATGACATGAGAGGAATGATAGGCTCATTGAGTAAACTAGATTGGATGAAGGTAGAAAAACCATTTGATAGTTGTGGGGTTCATGGATAAATTTGATAGGGGTGATGGGACTTTGTGGAGGATTAGGATCATGATATGGAGATGAAGGAATACTTTGATCTTGACTTTGGGTAGGTGTTAACTACAAAAGTTGACCTGCTGAACCTAAGGTTCAACACCTTAGTGTAACATGGGAAAACCTCTAAGTTGTGGGTTACTTGTATACAGAGGTTAACCTCCTGAGAAGGGCCGACTTCCTATGGTGTCACCTAAACTATTGATTGATGAGGAAAAAGGAAGAAAGAAATGCATAAAATGAAGATATTCTATTTCTATGGTGATGCACCTAATTGAAAACAGACTATGAAATTTAGAACTTCAACACTTTGCTTATAATGACTGAAAAACTTTTTTAAAGAAAATTGCACGCCTTACTCTTGTATGTCATGATAAATATTTCATAATAAGGTCATAATGTTCAGACTTCTAGAAGGAAAATGAATTCACAACCATAAGCCATTTACAATTTTTGACACAAACTATGACCTGCACTAACAATATTTTGCACAAAGGTGCTGAATAAGAAATGAAGCTATAAGGAAATGATAATACCTCACAAATAACTTTGATGAAAATCTTATTGACGCACATAATGAAGCAAAGAAAGAGAAGCAAAACTCCCAAGAAAACATTAATGTTCAAATCTCTCCACTGAATTCCATATCTAGGAGAAAACTGAGTTACAAAGTCTACCAATCTGAGAAAGGATTGCAAAAAATCACTAACTCTCAAAACTGCAAAGAAAGAACTAGAACTAATGAGTAGTCTAAGATACTAAGTAATTCTCCCTAACAACTTGGGTTGGATGCCTTGAATTAGCCTAGAATATAGCAACTGATTTTTCTTTAAAGAGGCTCCAAAAGGGTTGAAAAGGTCAATTTGACCATATCCAACATAGTGATACTTCAAAACTCCCTCAAAAAGCTCTATTTTGTCTTCAAAGCAAATAAATGCTCCTATTACTTTGTCACATGTTGGAAAACTGCAGATTACATCGCTACAAGCTCTCATAAGGCATCAAAAAATCACAATGAAGATAAGGGCGTATGGATAAGATATATTTCCTTTTGCATTAAATAAAAAACAATAAGACTTTATGATTTATAATATCATCATAAAATCATATGTTTTACATTTAAAAGGTAAAAGCAAAAAGAATGTATATGTTTGGGTAAGAACAACTAATGAAAATGAGGGCCAAGTCTTGATAGACTCTTATCAAGCTATAAAGAAATATCAAAAGGTGTAAAAGCATTAAAAAGTGCTAAGGTGAAAGACCTAAGTCTTAGCCCATGGGAGAATAAAACACCTTATGATATACTTACATTTTTCTTAAAAGCATAAATTAAAATGACCTTGTCGGCATTTTAGTGTAAGAAATGGGTATGTGCAGGATCATCATGTTAAAAACAAGCCCTTAAGTGGCAAAAAATTCAGAAAAATTAGAGTTAGGCAACTTGACGTAAAAATTTGAATAATTTATCTATATTATTTCAAAATATGTGTAAGAAAGAATTTGTAGAAAATTGAATGTCGTTTCTAAACTACTAAGTTTATTTTAAGAAAAACAAAATCTATTTGGTGAAAATTTGAAATTTCAATGCAGAAGTACTTAAATTTCAGGGAAAAAATGAGAATTAGGTGTCTATCTGACCACCCTAACCACAATAAAATGATAATATTTTGTTATAAGATTTTAGACATAAGTAGAAGACTCATATCTGAATGTGATGCATATTTTTTTGTAATTTTTTTCCAAGCAAATAATTAATTATGATTTTTTTATTACAACTTTTAAAAAATATAAAAACTCATGTCTAACCACCTTAACTTGGTCAAAACTTCATGAAATTCAAATTTCTTTTTTAATCATATATTATGGCATAGAATGTGATGCATGTTTTGATTCAAAATGATACCGCTTTGAAAGTTATAAATATTTTTCAATCAGCCTATCAATCAACATTTTAGTCATAATTCAAATAAAAATTGAATAATAATTATTTATTAAATTCAAAATAAAGCATAATTTATATTGGTGGAAAGCTAAGAATCTCCTTTTAAAATCCTTTTATTTCATCAATTTTTGGTAAAAACAAAGTCTTCACCACACACCCTACAAATACCCACTCATATTGCCACTTTTGGCCCATCATGATCCGCACATACCCAAACCCTAAAAATCAAAACAATGCCCCCTCATTTCATTTTGAAGAAGCTTCACAAAGAAGCCAAGTCTATTGCAGCCATGAAGAAAGCCCTAACTCAACTGTATGATTTTTCTTGTGAATTCTGAAGCTTGCATCTATAGTAAATCTGACTTTGTTGTAGATTTGAAAATTTCTCCTTGTTTTGAAAAGCTTTTGAAAGCTTTAAGCCACCACCACACTATAAAACTTAACTTTTCTGATGGTTTCCTATTTCTGGCCGCCATGGTGGAGAATAAAATCAAAGGGTCTGCTGGATTCCTCATGAATTTGCAAGTTGGATTAGGTAAGACTTTTCCTTAAATCTATATATGTATCTTTGTTTGAAATCCATTAAGGATTTTTTGCTTTAGCGAAAATAATTCTAGTTTATTCATTACCATGTGATCATAAACCCTTTTGGGTCGAGGGTTTTCCTTACCTCTCTTATAAACTGATTTAAAGCTTGTGCCCTAGCTATTTATCCACTAAAAAACCAATGTAGCATTCTGGGACTGGCTTTTCCTCCTACAGAACATAATTTTCAATGAGCACATAAAGTGAAAATATGAACTTCATTGTGTGAATATTGAATCAAGTATTTAATTAGAGCTTTCATTTGATGTCATGATTGTGCTTCTTTACGTTTTGATCTCTTCCATAATCTTTCAATTCTGGAAACTATCACAGAAACTGTAGAGGAAAATAATTCTGCTTCATATTATGTTAAAAGGAACTGTCCTTGCTGGTATTAATTTTTGTAAATAAAGACTAGCTTCCATTTGTTGAGTTGTGACTTTAAAATAAAGGATTTTATTTTTAAACTTTCAGCCTTTCTATTGTCACCATTGACAAAAGCCATTCTCACAAAATTTGTTGACTGTTCTCCCTGAGCTGGGACCATCTTGCCACTGTGGTATTGTTTCCATGAATGAATTCAATTAAACACTCACATTCCAAACATATGAAATGCTTTTCTGTAGCATGATGCCATTATCTTTACTGGATATCGAAATGTGTTGAAAGCACTCCTCTTTGTGGTTGTCCTTTATATGATTGTTATCTCATGACAGAAAATTTGTGTTATACTTTCCACTGACTAGTCACTATATTTATCTCTTTTTGAAAGACTCTGAGACTTTGGTTCACATGGTCACTGTAAATATTAATAATAGCATTGCTCCATTTTGTGGATTTATCTTCATTACTACTGCATTGTAATACTGAGGCTTGAGCTCTCTAACCAACTCTGATATCACAGGATTTCCCCCTAATAGATGCTTAATTCCTGGAGGAGCATCTACTAAGTTAGCACCACTGAGAATTCCTTCCGGCCATTCATTAGTTAGAAAAAGATCAATGATGCTAGATTCTTCAGCAAAATCTCTCAGTGCATCAATATCATCTTCATAGTATACTCCTACAGTTGATCCATTTGATGAACTTCTTCCTGCTAAGTAGGCTATACATAAACTATGAAGAACAAACTTGCCATTCCCTTTGAGCCAATAAAGATTCTTGCAAACTTGAACGCCTTCCATTTTAAACCATTGATTAGCAGATTCTAATTTAGCAGTAGATAAAACAAAAGCGGCCTCTTCACCAAAATCCCCCATAAAATAGGTTGGTAAAGGAATTTCTTTATGGCCCTGTATGTATAGCAACATCTCATCTAACTCCTCAATTTTATTCAAAAATAACTGTCCCACACATAGTAGAACATCAAAAGGACCATTTGTTTGGTTTACCTTTATGATATGATCTTTATCATAACAACGTTCAACAAGAAAATATTTCTCTGTGCTCTTCAACATCTCATATTATTCTTCTAGCAATCTCTTGTCACACTATGAGCTTGTAACATATGTACTCATGATTTGAAATACATTGTATTCTTGTTGTAGCTATTAATAAGAAATGATATATCACATTTACATTTGTTCATGATATTTCTATGCACACCTTATTATGAGCTAGGCTCAACCCTTGTGGGAGCCACATTTATCCCACTCATTTGAACTAAAAATAATTGCACCTGTAGCTGCACATGGAACAAACAAGTTAGAAATAAAATACTCTTTATAAGTGTATATAATGTTCTTCTATTTTGGCCTTCATGGAAAACTATGACAGGGATTTACATTTGATGCACGTGGGAAACAATATATGTATGAATGGGTAAATTTGCATGCTCAAAATGTAACCCTTCATTGCTTAGAACTTATTGTTCTAATCCATCTCTTTACTCAATGCAGGCAACCAGACACCAGGCACTTAGGGATCAAGGAACTAGCAGAAGCAAGGAAAAACAAAAGGAAGTAGATCCATTTGCAGTATCAGTATCAGTGATTCAAGAAATGATTGATTACCTTATAGAATGTTTAATTTCTTCCAACATTTACTCATTTATACATATTTTATTTTCTATTTGTATCAAATGAGTAATTCAGTCTCACGGCTTCGTTGTGTGAGACACATGTATCTTATTACATTCAATAAAGTTTACATTTTCATAAAGTATTTGTACAATCCTTCTATGTTTCATTCAGTGGTATAAATGTAATACTTTTTCTAGTAATCTTAAAAAGTTGTTTCATTTGTATGATTGAATGTAACACAAAAGATTTAAAATGTACCATTCATTTTGAAACATAGGTAGCTTATCCTGATTAAACCTGTAAGTGAAAATCTGGTAAAATTTTTGGCAACATCTGCTGGATGTTTGCCTACTAAACATCAAAACTAGTGGCCTAGACTCTTCCATTGGGCATGGACACATTAGGAAAACTCAGAAACAAACCTAGAGCAGTTTTGTAGATGGCTATAACTCACTTGTGACTCATAGAACAAATTAGGTTAACTGGAAACTTATTGAAAACAGACAATGCATAAGGGAAACTACTAAACTATGCTGGAATAACACTTAGGGAAATGAAACAACAACTAAACTAAAGTGAAAAAGCACTTATTGAAAGCACAAAACTTAACCTAATATAAACAATGATAAGTCATACCTCAAAACAACGTTTGAGGTGAATCCCATTAACTGGGATTCATAACATTTCTCCATCCATGTTTGATAGCTGGAAAGCATTATGTTCCTTGCATTCAGTAATAATAAATGGGCCTGCCTAGAAATGATCAAACTTTGTATGCTTGCCTGGTCCACTCTTTAGCACATCCCACTTGAGAACAATATCACCTTCTTTGAAAAACATTTTTGTAGCTTTCTTATCAAATGTTCTCTTTGTTTGGAACTGATGATACTCCAAAGTTTTCATTGCTTTGTTTTTTATTTCTTCAAGCTCCATGAGCTCTGCATATCTCACAGACATAGGGTCCTGTTCTTCATACATCTCCAACTGGTGAACAATGTCCAGAGC
This sequence comes from Sequoia sempervirens, assembly GCA_007258455.2. Lineage (NCBI taxonomy): Eukaryota > Viridiplantae > Streptophyta > Pinopsida > Cupressales > Cupressaceae > Sequoia > Sequoia sempervirens. Next base: position 4,666 of record VDFB02129562.1, on the reverse strand, counting down.
TGGAAGCTCTACAGATAGAGGTAATCTGGCCTCTTTACCATAAGCAAGTACATATGGTGAATTACCAACTAATCTCTTAGGGGTTATTCTATCTACCCAAAGTGCAGATTTCAATGTAGTATGCCAAATCCTTTGATTCTCATCCTTGGTCCTCTTAATGATTTTGATTATATTTTTATTTGTACTTTCAACTAAACCATTACCCTGTGGATAATAATTGGAGGAGGTATTCAAATGAATTCCATATTTAACAACCCAATCTGTAACTCTTAACCCAACAAATGCAAGAGCATTATCAAAAATAATGGAGTCAGGAACTCCAAATCTAGTGACTATATCTTTATAAAAGCTCAGAATGGAAGATTCATTAGCTTCTTTCAAAGCTACTACTTCTATCCACCATGTAAAATAATTTGTGGTTGTAAGCATCCACTTGTGACTAGCACTGTAAAGTGGATTAATAGGTCTAATGAAGTCAATGCCCCATCTCATGAAGGGTTGCTCTACCTGGATTGGATGTAAAGGCATAGCAGAGAGTTTTTATTTTCCTACAAATAAAGCACATTTAACACACTTTCTTGACCATGCATATGCATCCTTAAAAAAGTTGAGCAAGTAGTAACTAGCTCTCATGATTTTCCAAGTAGTTGTCCTTGGAGCAAAGTGACCCCCTAAAACTCCATCATGAAATTTATGAAGTATTTTTTCTCTTTGATCAATATCAATACACCTTAACAAAACACCATTCAGATCTTTCTTGAAAAGAATATTGTCAATGAGAATGTAAGGAATTGATTGTAATCGGAAGTATCTTCATTTTACTCTATCTAGACCTGGTGGATATTCACCGGTTTGAAGAAAGTGGGTCATTTCTTGAACCCAACTTACTATTAATGCAGGAGCAACATTTTGAATTTCATTGTCATTAACTAAAACAGCTTCTGATTCTAATTTTTGTGCATCTTCAGGGGTTGAGGCAAGTTTCTCACAAAGTCCTCTACCTTTGACAAGTTTTGTGATCTTGATATCAACATCAAACTCCATTACTTTTGTGATCCACCCTGCTCTTTTCTCACTCAGATCTTTGTTTAACAGAAATTCTTTCACACTTGGATGTGCAACTAAAAGATGAATCTTGTTGTTGGAGATTAGAGGTTTAAACTTCTTTAAGCTTCTGATCACAGTGAGAACATGTTTCTCAACAAATGTGTATTTCTCTTCATAATTAGCAAGTCCTTGACTAAAGAAAGCTATTGGCTGTTCTAAATTGTCATTGTTTTTATGAACCAGCATAGCAGAAATTGAACTAATGCTACCAAAAGCATGCAAAAAGAAGTCTTTAGAGAAATCTAGATTTATCAGTGTTCGGGTTGATGCTAAAGCTTCCTTGATTTCTTCAAAACTATGTTTTTCTTCTCTAGTCCAACTAAAAACTGCATTCTTTTTAAGCATGGCAGTCAAAGGTTGTAGAAAGTTTGCAACACCAAGAATGAATCTCCTTAAAAAGTTGATTCTACCTAAAAAGCTCTACAATCCTTTCTTGTGGTTTGGTAATGGCAGTTCAAGTATAGCTTTGACTCTTTCAAGATCAATGGTAACTCCGTCTTTTGACACTATGTGACCTAACAGTTTACCTTCATGAACTGCAAAAATACTCTTTTTAGGATTGAGAGATATTCCATATTCTCTGCATTTTTCAAAAAATTGCTTGAGATGTGACAAGTGTTCATCTGTTTTCTTGGAATATACTGTTATGTCATCTAAGTAAACAAGCAAAAAATTCTGAATTAAATTTTGAAACGCCATATCCATGGCATGCTGAAAGATGGCACCAGCGTTAGATAAACCAAAAGGCATTCTCTTGTAGGCCATAGTGCGCCATTTTGTTGTAAACGTTGTTTTATATTGATCCTCCTCTTTAACTAGAATTTGGTTATAACTAGAATATCCATCTAGAAAAGAAAATCTCTCTGAACTAGCAACAGCTTAGAGAATCTGTTCCATAGACGATAAGGGATAATGGTCTTTTAGAGACGCTCTGTTAAGGTCTCTAAAATCTACACATAATCTTATTTCACCATTCTTCTTTCTAATCGGAACAAGATTAGAAACCCAGGATGTGTGTTTAATTGGAAATACAATACCCCCTTCCACTAACTTGGTCAGCTCTTTGATCATTAAAGGTTTGAACTTGGGGTTCAAAGGTCTCTATTTTTGTCTAACAGGCTTGGCACTAGGCTCTAACTCAATTGTATGTTGTGCAATATGAGGATCAAACCCTTTTAAATTAGAATATTTCCAAGAAAAAACATCATGGTACTCTTGGCATAAAGCAATAAAAGCTTTTTTATCTTCAGCTGAATAGATTTTTCCTAATTTGAGAATCTTACCTTTAAAGATTTCCACTTCTTCATAAAGATATTCTTTGACTTGAATGTTGACTTTGTTTTTCTTAAGCTGATCATCAAGATTGAATATTGACTCAAGGTAACCGACCTTTGGGAAGTTTATTTGTCTTTAGTTGTATCACTTGATCATCATACTATTGTTTAATCTTTTTCCTAGTTCACTACGGAAAATTGATCTTCTTGGAGCAGAAAAGTTAAAATCTACTCATCACTTTCAAATACCTGCCAGTTGATGTTGTTATCAGGAATTGATGGCCTGATTACAACCTTAACATACTGCTATATTTTATCTTTTTTGATATCGCCTGGGATATCAAATTGTGCTCCAATTGTTGCAAGTATATCAACATGCTTATTCTGATTTCGTGGAATAGAAATTAGATTGAAGGTTCAATTCTTTCAATTATTTCCATACTCTATTTCTATAAGACTTCTTGGCACATTCAACCCTCTAACCTAATTAACTATCAATTCACTATCTCCATATACTTTCAAGCAGTCAATTCCTCTTTTCCTTGCCCACTCAAGGCCTTGAATGAGTCCTTCATACTCAACAACTATTGTTAGAACATGCAAAAGAAAAATGAAAGGTTGAAAAGTACTTATCACCTGTGGAGAAACCAGATTGCACCTCCACTTGCTCCATTCGCTTCTGGAACCATCAAAAAACATTTCCCAAAGTTCATTTTGTTGTTGTAACAACTGATCTGTACCTTTTTCAAGGTTTGGAACCTTTGCATCAGGTTCAAGCATCACATAATTACCCATACCGGCATCTTGAATAAGGTCTTCAGGACTGTCCAACACATTTTCAGCTGCCCATTCATGTAACAACACATCAGGAACAACTTCTGCTTGAAGTTCTTGAGCGGCAACCAACTCACTGTCAGTAAAAATAACACAATTTGTGTTTGTAGCAGTAGGAACAATGTTGATAGGACTTGGGTTATATGGCTCAATGTGATCTTTGGCCAATTTTTCAGATTTAATGGTAACTTTGGTTTCATATCTTGTTCTAAACAACATATGTGACCAATCAACTGACACATAACCTCCTATTTTAGCTATAAAGTCTCTTAAAAGACACAAAGCAAAGAAAGGTGGAAGATCTATAATGCATATTTCTTGAGGAATGGAAAAGTTCGGACAAGCGTGAAGAGTAAGACTCAAACCTTTAATAATACCCAATGTATTAACAGAGGTACTATCCAATTGAATCACTCCTTTCTCTAAAGGCTGATACTTTAGTTCAAGTTTGTCAGCAATTTGCTTTGGCATTACAGAGCTACTAGCTCCACTGTCTACCATACAGTTGTGAACTAACTTATTACCTATGATTACAAACACGTAAAATGGAGGTGGCTTGAATTCTTTTCCTACCTCTTTGCTAGGTTGTTTATCATTTTCTTGAGGATTATTTGTCAACATAGCTCTAACTTGACCTATTGGAGACTCAGAATCATCAGACATTTTCAAATTTGACAAGGCTGACTGTAACATGTTTTTTTGACCTGGGATAGCTAATGAATCCCACATAGACATCGTTACGTTCATCTTTTTCATATTATCAATAGTATTATTAGGTACAGTTGGGTTTGCTTTATGATGTACCTTTATGCTAGCATGATCAGCTTGCAAGTGTGGCTGCTCCTTGACTAGAAGTTGTTGATTTCTTTGCAAAACATGAGTTACTTGAGATGTAGATGGTTCTGTCATTGTTGCTTTTCCTTTATCAACTGCTTGATCAAGCTCAAAAGCTCTTTTCTTTACCTTTATGTTAGCTGCAACTGGAGAATTATCTACATTCAATCCACAGAATTCTTCACCTTGCCAGTTAAGTAGGGTAGTTTCATTTGTAAGTTGATCTTGGTGTTGTGGAGGTGCATCATTGAGTGCATTCTACTGTGAACTTGAAGCATTTTGTACCATAAGTTCTTGATTGTGTGGTTGGTTGCACGGGTAGCACCACTCGTAATCAACAACCAAGTTATTTTGAATAGGGACAAGGTCCCTAGCTGCACTAACAGGTGTTGGATTATATGCCTAAAAAGGCCTTTGATTCACATTTTGTCTTGGACCTTGGAAGTTTCCTTGGTACTATTGCCTATTACCTTGAAATGGTTGATTTGAATTTTGATTCTGCTGCTGATAAGGCCTGGTATAAGATTGTTACTTTTCTAAATTCACCAACTTATTACCAAAGGTCTGCAAAATGTTTTCAATCTTTTGCTGGCTCTCTTTTATTTCTTGCAACTCAT